>VXAK01016455.1:0-55185 GCA_013399435.1 Arenaria interpres
CAAGGAAAGCATGGCAAAAACAGAATAGGAGAAAAACAGCAGCAAAGGCCACTGAACTGCTGAAGAGCCGCAGAAGCAAAGCACAGGGCAGAACTTGCCCCCAGACCTGGGCAGCCCCTGCCCCAGGGGAGAGAGTGCTGAGTGTCCCCCCAGCAGAGTGAGGGGCACTCGAGGCCCCCGGGGTCTGGGGGAGGCAGCAGCCCCCCCCAGCACTGTCAAGGATGATGCTGACTCTTCTTCAGCAACCCGGTCTAGTGGGAGGTGTCCCTGGCCATGGCAGGGGGGTTGGAACTTGATGATCTTTAAGGCCCCTTCCCACCATTCTATGGTTCTTCAAACCATTTGTCCACAGAAAGGCAAACTGGGCTGTTTTACTCAGTGTCCTCACAGCATCAGGAATACTTTCAGGCCAAGTGCTTTTAGGTGTGTTTTGATCGCTTTATAAATGTAAATACTATTGGATAGTTTACAAGCAGCATCTCTAAATATTTTTGTGGAAACTAACATGTTAGGGAGGAAATATGCACACAATGCAGTGATTGCATTTTATTATTCAATATGAAAGAGAGATTTCTTCCAGTAGCATAGACTGTTCCTATTACATGCTGATTTTTCTAATGACTTATTTTCACCTGTGTGGTCCATGCCTTTCATGTGTGAAAAATGCCACACTGGCTGGCAAGATCTGTTTACCAAGATGCTGTTAGCTTTGCTTCTACACACATTTTTGCAGCATCTAAAAAGCAAAGGCTGAAGCCTCTGTAAAGAAGCTTTTCACTCTTCATGCATGCTTTTTATTTCAGGTGAGAGAGAGCTTGGCATTTGCCTGCAGAGGTCTGGGCGAGCTGCTGCTGTGCTTCTCATAAGGGGGTTTACTCTGAATAACTTTGCTTTTGTCCCCTCCACTAATGACCCGTTCCCCATACTAGCTGGAAACCTCTGGGCGATTCCAGTCCATTGCAAATGGGAGATCACAGAAGCCACTTGGGGCTTTCAAAATGCGTTTACTTGGGCTCAGAAAGCACTCATCAGTTTAAGCAGATTTCCTGTGCTGTTGTCAGTGATTTAGAGTCATACCTCTTTCCCAAGCCACGGGAACCTGGAAGCGTGTTAAGCGTAACCTGCTGCCAGAGAAAGGCACGTTGAAAGCAATTGCTTTTCCTCAGAAGCAGAAACCTCCTCCGCTGGCACTGAAACAGCTCGAGCCGCCTGCGCTGGTCTCAAATGTGAGGAGCACGTGGTGTGAAACCACTGGGGACAGAGAACTTGGTCCTGCATTTCCAGATTTGTTCATTCTCACAAACCAGCCTTCGGTCGTGGGCTGTGAATATGGCACAGAGGGAGGGGGAGAGCTGCCGGGGCAGGGACAGCCATCCTCTGGCCATCCTCTGCCTCCCTGGCTCCACTCGTCGTTCTTCACGTGGCCACTATTGACCACAGCCGGAAAGAAGATCCTGGGCTACATGGACCATCTGTTCCCTGTGCCTGTCACTGTTTTCCTAGGAAATAAAAGGGGGACAACTTTGAGTTGCTGCTTTAGGTTTTTGTTGGTTTGGTTTGTTGGTGTTTTTATTTGCTTATATTTTTTTTAATTCTGTTACTAAAATGTGTTTGAGTTTCTATGTGTAGAGCCTTGTCTCATAGAGCGGCTCTCTCATGGAAGGTCGTGGCTCTCTAGCCTCTTACAGCAGGGTAGCAATGTTGTGGGATGAAAAGAGTGTAGGACAGTCCGTGTATCACTTTCCTTAGATTCTGCAGAAATGGTTTAAGTCACGTGGGATTCTTACCCAAATGTAGGAGATCCTCTTGCACCCCTTTGAGGGTGACTGTAGTCTAGAAGTCTTAGCATTTGGGTCCAGGACCTGCATACCACGAAACACTTAAAATTCATTTATTGAAATGTGCTGTTACAATTTTGATTTAATGAATACCCACGCAATCTTAATGTTAAATGTAAAGCAGTCATCCTAAAAGGAGGGAAAGGAGCAGCTGTGAGTCTTCTCCACAGAGTAAATCACTGTTCTTTCCCATGTGTGTACCTTTGGATCAATTACCCATCAGGTTACAGAGGGCTTTTGCACTTTCCTTACAAAGTGAAACAAGAGTAAAAGTAACAGGCTAACGTATTGTGCACTGTACCCCAAAGAAATGCCGGAACACCCTGTGAAATTAATCCCAAGTGTCAAGCTGGCTTTTACTCGTCCTGAACTACTGCATCTCCTCCAGCAGTATCCCAGCTTCTCCAGTTCTGCCCAGGTGTCCTGGTTTGCAGGACCCCTCTCATCACCCTTTCCTCTGGGTTTGAAGTTTGCTCCATGTGAGGCGGCCGAGTTCTTCTGAAACGGTGCTCAGCTCCAAGTGCTGTGAGCATCCCCGGGGTGGGGGGTTTGGTTTGGCTCCAAACGGAACAGGGATGCTAAAACTGTCCTGGTCCTGGCAGAAGACAATTCTACTTGACAGGTTAGAGCAACAGAGACCCCCCTCGGGACTGTATAACCTTCTGTCTGTCTATTTCTCATTCTTTGTGCAGATAACGTTTGTGAAGGACTTGGTTATTGTCGTAGACAGCCATAGAAAAAGCAACAGCAGAAAGTATCTTTGTGGTAGTTGAGTCTTGCGCCAAACTCCTGGCTGAAAGCGGGATTATGGAATTATTATGTCTGGCCACTACCTAGTTATCTAAGGAAACAAGGATAAAAAGAATAATTGTTTATTGAGTACCATTCATATTGTACCCTGAATGCATCGGTGGTCCGCAGCGACTTGATTAATTTATAATGACTTCTGTGTAGGGAGAAGAGGGCAATAGAATATAGAGGCAATCAGATTTTTAAACCAGGCTAAGCCCCTGCATTGCTATGATATGCTGCTATGCTGCTGATGTAACTTAAAGCGGGTCAGGAATCCTCAGTCACCAAAAATCATTCTGGATAAAGACCTGTAGTGAGATGGTCAGAGAAGAGATGCTTTTAGAGCTGGTACCTGCGTGTGAATGGGGCACTTGCATAGTAGAGATGTTAATTTAATAGTGTCTGAAATCATGTCTGTTCTTAACCCTACAGCAACGTGTTATGACTCCGAAAATGTGTTGTCAGTTCCTCCATTTATTGTTGGTTACCTGCGTGCTTGGCGCAGGAACTGCTTTGCCCCAGTTGACCACAAAAAAACGCTTTCCAGGCTATAAATGAATTAAATCTGAGAACAATTTCTGTGTTTACAGATCAGGAAGAAAGTGTTTGAAATTTAAAAAGAAAAAGAAAAAAGAAAAAAAACCCCTCAGCTGTTTTGCTGTGGTCTGTCTGGAAGCACTGGCCGCAGGGTGTGTTTATGGCCTCTGGCTGTTACTCCCAGAATCTCAGCATGATGGGAATAGTTGTGTGTGCACATACAAAACTTGCTTTAATACGTGCTTTAATATGCCGTAGTGAAATGCACTGCTCTGGGTGCCCCCAGCAAGGCATCTCCTTCAGTAGCCACGGAACGGAAACAAGTAAGGGTTGTAAAGGCTTTTTAACCAAATACATTGAAATATTTCCAAAGTATTCTGATACCCTTATTGAAACCTTCTTTTGCCTGACTTTTACCCTGCTATCGCAGGGGAGAACTCTGCGTGTGTGTATGTAAATAGAATGTGCGTGTTCTTTTAAGTTCTAAAATTCGGAATAGGGGGTGGGCAGTTTCTTACCAATACCGGAGTATTTGACTCAAAAATTCATGTGCGTTTTCTTGTGGTTTTTCTATTAAACACTGGTGACTTGCTGCACTCTAGTGGCCGTTTAGTAAAAGTCCTGTGCAATGCCAGCTACTGGAGGTTAATTCCCTCTGGCCTCAGAAAGGTTCAACCAGCTTTCATACATTTTATTTTATTGAATTCCCCCCATTTTTGCAGGCAGCACCGGAGGTAGCTATATAAATCCACCTCTGCTAGTAATAACAGACACAAAGACACGTGTGTCAAGAAGCCTGCAGATGTGAGGCTGGTGTCTCCTGCCCCTTTGGGAACGACGTTGCATTGAAATGGCTGGAGGAGAGTCCCACCAGCCTGGGACCAAGTGACTGTGGCCTGCTGGGCAGGGCTAGGGAGAAGATGTGGTCCTCCAGATGCTCCTCGTGTTCTCCTCTGTGTGGTTGGTTTGATGGGGGGTGGAGGGGTTGGGGGTTTGATATTTATTTTTACGATTATTAATTGCTCAAACCTACTGATTAGCACAGGGATTTTTTTAATTTTTATTGCAAAACATAGACTGTTGGTGAATGAGAAAAAGGCTGAGTTGACTCCCCATCTTTGCATTATTTCAAGGAGCAGTCCTTCAAGTCTTGGATTCATTTATTTCTCTAGATCTTTTTTCCCTTCACCTCAACAGTCTCCAACTGAGAGAGTGACGACAGCACCCTGTAGAACAGGGAGGACTGGGTGCCGCCTGTATCTTCATTTATCCCTGGTATGAACGATTGAAAAATTATTTTACTGCCTCATCAACAAATAACAGTGTTGACTAAAGCTGGGGGGGCTCTGCAGTTAGAGTCTTTGTTTCTATGGCATTTTAAAACATGCCCTGAAAATGCACAGGCTGTCTCTCATCTGACTGTTGGGGGAATGAGCTGTTAGGACCCAGCAGATGAGACAAGGACTCACCAACACAAGTACTGCAATGGGACCTTCTTACCCTAAACACCGCTCCTGTTCTCTCCGTTTCTCAGGTTATCGCTTCCAGGCTCTGTCTCCCCCTTCCTCTGTCTCCCGGATAACTCTTCTCCCATGTCCTCCCCAAAACTTTTGCTACTATTGAAGCCAGTGAGGTAATCCTGATATTTTCTTTTTGGCTTTCAAAAAACTGGGAGGGGAAAAATAACTTCTCCCTTTGTGCTCGTTGTCTTGTCTGGAGCCAAGACCAAACCGGTCCCTTGGCCATCCAGCCACGTTTCCTCATCAGGCTGAAACGCGGGCTGGAAGCCAGTTCCCACCTCAGAGCAATGGAGGTTTCCTGGCCAAGGGATGTCTCAGCTGAAGCAACTGAAGATAAACACACACTTGGAGTCCATTCTGTATTGAGAAAGAGGGAGATGCTGGTTTGGACCCACATTTGCTGATGTGAAGCCCCAATCCTGATCAGATCGCAGGATGTTTCAGAGCCCTGAGGCGCCTCTCTTGCTCTGCCCTGCTTTTTGTCAGGCACAGTTGTCCTCTCCGGGGACCAGGATAGGTTTAGCATCCCTGCCAGGCGAGCGAGCGCTTTGCTGTAACATTCTGGTCATTGTGTCCTGCTCTATGGACGTTCCTGCACAGCCATGGCAGAGGGACCCAGCCCTGCTCGCTGCTCCCGGTGACATCTGCCTTCCTCCCGTGTGCCACAAGGGCGCCACAAAAAACACAAAGGGCTGTGTTTTATCACTCGGCACAGGCAGATGCTGGGAAGGGGTCTTTCTAGCTACGTGGAAGGGTTTGTTTCTGCTGCTCCATTGTCTTTTTCCAGGCTCAGAGACAAGAGGAGGACGTGGTGGCCTGGGGGGTGGTTTCTGGATGTTGTCTCCTACGTTTCGACTAACTAGTCAACATCTCATTTCCCAGAGACACAAAGGGAAGCTCTCAGGCACTTCGGAGGAACACCTGCAGCTCCTGCCATGGAGTTGTGTTGACACCAGAACCCGAAGTTGCAACTGCAGCATTACAAAGAGGAAGAGATAATGCTCATGGTCACCTGCTGAAACACGAAGAGCAAAGCACAAACACAAGGCAATGAACTGGACTGAGACATTTCTATGTGTGTGTCTTTGCTCTTTTAAACTGGCAACACAACTTCCCAGTATTTCCTGTGCTTTACAAGGATGTAAGACGTGACAATTTCACCCTGCGTTTTTCTTCCCTATCCTTCTCAGTAGTGGGCACTGAAAAATTAGACTGTAACACACAGTCTAGGCCGTATTTGAAAGGAAATTGCACAATTTCAGGCCAAATGAAATAACTAGAAAACATGGTTACATACCCTTTAAAAAACTATTAACAACGATGTAAAAAAAAAAAAATTGATCTGACTGTTATAACAGACTGACATCTACCAATCAGTGCTGAATAGCAGAATTAAAAAAAAAACACCAAATCTTAGGGAATTGGGTACAGAAGGATTATAATTATAGTTCAGTTAAGGTACCCAAATGGGTGCTGTTCCATTTTATGCTGCACTGCAGTAAAAGAGAGTGAGTCGTTATTTCTACATTTAACACTTGTACATTTTTATTTAGTTAAATCAGCCATTGTACACATTGCAGCTATGTATTGTTAGTGTTGTATTTTTTTTTTTTTTAATTTTTAACTAATACATGCCCTCATAGATATATTCAATTAGTGTTATCACCATGGGAACAAGATGCTGATTCGTCAACTTAAAATTCACTTCTTCTCACAGTATTCAAGTTCTTTGATAACACAGCAAAAAATCAAAATAAGAGGTGAATAACCATTATGTTGTTACACAGAACATCATCTGCACCGCAAATAACACAACAGAAATGCATTTCTTTAGAGCCCCATCCTTGAAGATCATCCTGTGCTGTCTCCGATGGTAAGAAAGCCATGATGCGCTGTGAAATGTTTCATCATGGGTCTCGTTCGGTTTGGCTGCCAAAACACTTCTGGGTTTTTTTTGGTGTTTGTGTTGTTGTTTTTCCTGCCTGACAAAAAAAGTGTGAGCATGGCATCTTGGGTTCTTTTGCCTGCAGGAAGTCAGAACTCCCAAGATGTTTTCATGCTTTTGGCATCGTTACCTTAATGAGGAAGTGCCCTTGTTCTGAGCACTGAGTGAGTCATTAAAAAATAACCAAACAACCCTATAATTGCAGAAGGCCAGATAGGCTTGGAAAAAGTATTACTCATAGAGGAGAGGATTCGTTTTACCCTGGTTTTTGCGTATACTATTAAAAAAAATCAAATAGCTGGTTAAAAACATTTAGTTAGTGTGTTTGTGTGTATTATATAAGCTAAAACACTACAGAGCTCCCTCCATTAAATCTTAAGGTACAGGACACCCAAAATGTCAGATCTCTATGTTCCCTTTTTTGAAAATAAAAGTGCAGACATGCCATCATGGTTTTCAGAGGGTTGGTTTAGAAATATATATATTATATATATATAGATAAGAAAATATGAACAGAAACTGGCTTTCAAGGATTGTGAGCATTTTCTCTTTAAAAAACACTTGATTGGAAGATAAAAACTGCTCGCTCAGTGCTAAGAGGGCTAACAAGCTGACATGATTATAGGAGGGTTTGGTTTTGACCTTCAAATGCCACATGCATGTATCGGATAAGAGGCAATCTTGATAAAACACGGTGAATTAATTACTCTCCTTGTATAGTGGGTAAGTCTTTCTCCCCTAGTTATCTACAGTGCAGTGGCCAGCAGAAGTACCACCAATAAGACAGTGTGGTTTGCTAAGCAGTGATGAAAACAGGAAACTACTGTAGTTATAATTGTTTAATACACCCTGCCACATGTCCAGATCTAAAAGATTTTAATACCGTATGCAAATGTGCCATAGATATAGCTGCTAGCAAGTTGGTTACCTAATTGGGTATTCTTTGTGTTTTTTTTTTCTTTTCTTTTTTCTGGAAATCTTTAAGTGGCTGTCCAAAGGTCTTAGAAGTATTAATGGCCACAGTCAGCTGTTGCTTCATGAGAACAGCTGAATTTCCAGGTTTTTAGCCTGACTCTTAGAGCCTTTAACTATAATAGATCCCTAAACTGGAAGTCTTACGGATGCAGGAGATCTGCAGTGCTTCCTCCTCAGTCAGTCTGTGTTTGCAGTCGATTGTGTTAACATTATGTTATTAATCGCTGTTCAGCAGTGTCAATAGACCTTGTAATCCATGATGCTAATTGGAGTCATAGGCAGTGTGTTCTCTGCAGTCTTGTAAGTCCAAATACTCTTGCTATATACAGTTTACATGTTAACTCCCTTTTTATGATGCATGTACATAGTCACTTGAAGAGGCCTGTCGATGAAGTTGGCTTGACAAATGCGATTTCACGAAGCTAGTGCAGAAGCAAAGGAACAGCGAGAAGTGATGATGCTGACAAATTCCCAGTACAGCACAAAGACGACGATTCGGTGGATAAATCATCCTGAATGAAGGATGCTATCTTTGGTCACAAATTAGCTTACAGGGTAAAAAATAACAAAAACTCAAAATCAAATACGGGGAAAGGTGGGTAGGTGGGGGGAGAAATGAATTCACTGCATCTGCACGAGTAGAAACGGCAGTGTCTTCCAGTGATTATGTAGGTAATAATGTCTACACCTAGAGAAGATGACTGCTGCACGCGGGATGGATGGTTATGTGGTGTTGTTGAGTGGTGGCAGCTTCTCACTTCGCCTCCTCTTTCCAGTCCTCTTTGCAGAAATGTCTAAGAAGCTGCTGGAGGTCATGTTGAAGGTCATCCTGTGGTAGTGCTTCTGGTGTGTCTTCCAGCTCTTCTATGTGAACGTGTTTTCCATACTGATCCTTCATCACAGTCCTCTTCTGCGTGCTGGCTTTACTTAGTGTTGTCCTAAAACAAAATAAATGAGAACACTGTCTTTAAAAGCCCACAGTTCCCGAAGGTTTAAAAAAAATGCTAATTTTCAGCTGCAGTTTTCAGGCTTTTTCATTCAAAATGACATGAGAAGAACTGTAGCTGGCAGTTAAAACCAGTTACTGAGGTCAGATATTTGTTATGCATTCTGAATACAACACACACCACTGCTTTAATTGGCTTTCATAATGTAAACTAATAGCAATTAAGCTGTGTACACTGATTAAGCATAGAGTTTTAGATGCCCAGCAAAAAACATGCTGTAACACACAAACATGCAACCTATGTTGAAATTCACACAAGACCTTCCTATTTGCAGTATTTAACTTCAACAACCCACTTGTCCTGTACAATAGTAATTTATGCTGATTAATTTCTTGAACACTTATTTCTGAACAAGTCTTACTTCTGACAGCCAGTAAAACTACTTTTGTGGTAATCTAGTGTCCTAAACCATTCTGTTAATTACTCCATACCTCACGGGAACCATCTTGCTCTACTAGTCAGAACCTTAAACCTCACCAACTCCCCTCTGGATCTAGGCAAATAAATGTAGTTGTTCTAGGACAGCTGGGTGTCTCTTGATTAGCCTTACCCAGAAGCCCAGTTTTTTGTCACTGTCCTTGAGAGAGGACCATGGGAAGCCAAGCACAGTCGGAAATTCCTGCATGCTCAGCCAGGAATAGCTCGATTTTTATCACAGAGCTGACACTTCTAAATTTGACCTGAATGACCCAAAGATCCCTCCCTTGGACGGAGCACTTTGACAAGAATGCTCACCCTTCATTGAAAAGCAGAAGCAGCAGGCCCCCTAGGTCTCAGCGTGTCCTTGTGACACCATCCCACCAACTGAAACTGGTTTTACAGCTTGTTACGATTAGACACAGTTTGGTCAAGATGCGCTTTCAGATGTTAACGTTGGCTTTACTGCCCCAAATGGCCATTCAACTGCTCTGAAATAAAAGGTGTGTAAAAGATGCCTGCCTGTAGCAGCCTCGGCTCAAGTTGTGTGTGGTAGGAATGAATACACTTACTGCACTACAGTAGCTTTTTTTCTTTCTCCCAAATATTTTCCTATCTGCCCTGCCTCATTCTTCATAAGGCCCAACTGTGACATGCATATATCTATCTATCTATATATATATGTCCATATATCCTCTGGCCTATTTTGATAATGTTCAAATTATCACAGAGTCAACTGGCATGAAAAAAATATCTTTGAAGTAACTTTGATTAATATTGTTAACTGTAAATCACGCTGCTGTTCTGTGTTGCCTCCTGTGAAATCAGCTCGGCAGCCATTCCCCTTTGCACTGGCTCTGGCCAGGATGCAGTTCACTTTCTTCACAGCAGCCCGTGAGGAGCCCTGTGTTCCATCTGGGCCTGAACCAATGCTGGTAACAGCCCAGTGCTTTGGCTACTGCTCTTTTTTTTTCCCACTGGCCCTTCCAGTGAGCAGGCTGGGGGTGGGCAAGAGACCAGGAGAGCGCACAGCCAGGACAGCAGACCCGAACCGGCCCAAGGGTTATGCCATACTATACAGAACCACGCTCGGCAATAAAAACTGGGGGCAGAGGAAGAAGCTGGGGGGTCGGGGGGTTCTATCTTCCGAGGTGACCGTTGCTCAGTAGCTGGCTGGGTGTCAGTCTGCTTGTGGGAGATGGTGAGTGATCACCTTTGCATCATTTGTTTGGTTGCCCTTCCCTCTTTCCTTTGCTTATTAAACTGTCTTTGTTCAACCCATGAGTTTTCGCGCTGTTGCTGTTCCTATTCTCCCATTCCCTGGTGGGACAGGAGGGATAGGGAGCAGCTGCGTGGTGCCTGGCCACGGTGAACCCACCACACCCCTCTTCACCCAGTCTTTCCAAGTGAATGTAGACCTTCCCAGTGCATTCCTGTAACAGAATGTTAGTAATAATCTTTAGTGCTTCTGCAAATAAAGCTTGAGATGCTGCTGCCAGTGGTTTCACTTCAAACACTCACTTAAATCCACTCATTTATCATGAGTTTGTTAATCCTCTTCTACTAACAGTTCATTGACATGCCAAGCCAAACCTTTTAATAATTGATCCGTCCTCTTTCACGATTTCTTTCTCTACTAAAGCGGGGAGTTTGACTTTCATTTGGTTACCTGTATAGCTCAAAGCCTCAAATTAAAACATAAACTTCAAATTAAAACATAACCCAAAAACCTAGGACACAAGATAATTGCTCTTTATGCCTTAGTGCTTTATATTAATGAAGTTGAAAGCTGATAAAATGATGACTAGACAAGAAAAGCATCTGCCTGCTATTTGCATCCTCTCAAATATTTCTCAAATGTACAGATCAGGTACAGTTTCTTATATAGGATAGTTTCATTTCACTAATAATAGTACTGAGGCACGTCTTAGCACTTTCTTTTCAACTTTGAAGTGCCCAACTCAAGGCCTTGTAGAACTTATCCTTTTTATTTTTTTACAACAGTCGTTACAGTGACCTTTTTCCTGTCACAGAAAATACTCTTTCTTGTATAGTTTGTTCCCACTGCCTGTTCTCAGTGCTGGCAGTGCAGAGACAGTACACACAGAAATGATGGGTGATACTTCTGAGCCCTGACTGTACTGAAAAGGGAAAAACAGGGAATGGAGCCCGGCAAACTTTTCCACAGAATATCTGCTGTTACTGATACTTCCTAGAAAACAGAAAAAAAGGCAGCATTTTTGTTTTCCTTCTGGCTGTTCATGGGTTGGTCTGTGGTATCTTCGGCAGGCTTCTTGGTTTACTACAGTAGAAGCTGGCAAGCTGGGAAAAACCTGGTATTTCCCAAGCCATTTCTTTGAACCTCTATGTGACAGTTTTTGCTGCTTTGCCCATGATTTCTAACAACTGTACTGAAAGCCACCAGGGGTATTTTTAGAATCGTAGAATGTTTCATAGCTAATTCTGTGATTTTAGCTTCCCACACGTATACATGCTTTATATACTAATCCGTTTGTAACATGAGTATAACAACAGAGATTTATACTCGGTAGATGAGTATGACGCTCCATCAATGAAACTTTCAATAGAGTACAATTTGTTCCCACGTATGTTGTGATATTTATTTTAATATTTACTTTTAAAAGGCATTTTTACCTCTTCAAAGTCCTCTTTGGCTGATGGAAGATCAGTAGCTAAGCTAGCATCCCCCAGGTGTTTCTCCATTCTCTCTCCTTGCACTACAGTGGTCTTTATGACTTTGCTGACCTTCCGGCCTTCCACTGGCTCAGACTGGAATTTGGAGGCACTAGGCAAAACAGCAGGTTCAGACAGGGTCACCTGTAAGGTTAGAAAGCAGAAGTATACTGGATATTAATTGCACAGTGAATACTAACAAAGCTTTTAGTTTGTCCATCATTCTTTCTTAATCATTGCCACAGAGAAGAAGAATATAAGAATTGTCTCACTCTCTGCATCAAAATACTGACCGTACATTTTATTACCTGCTTTACAGCTCCAGAAGGAGACATTCTAAGATGTTCAGACAGCAGGAACAGCCCTGGAAAATTTATTCTGCAGAGAAGCTTTATCTGGCAGGGTGAAAACTGCTTCTGGAACCTGAATTAGCCTAAGGGCAGTGGAGGCCTGAGGTCAGCTGCCCTCCACCACATCACAGGCTGCCCTGCTGGCTTACCTGCCAAGGCCACTGGAGTTACACCAAGTGACAAGTGGACCTCTTGCTGTGAATCCTTGCTGCATTCACAAAGGTAGTACGAGCTAGTGGTATCAGCCCATATCTTAATTTTAAGATATTTTTCCAAGAGATGAGTCACACTTCTAAAACCAAGGAACTCTTACAGAAGAATATTAGAATGCCATGGGAAAGGGACAAACATGATTTTATTTGGCAAGATATGAATGTAATGTATATGGCTTCCATATGAGAAAGAGTACCTCTAGTACGGCCAGCTCACTACAAAAAATTATTCTGTTTTCTTGTTACCTTACTCTTAAAGAATTAATTCTGATTATTAATTCTGGCAAGAGAGAATTACACTCTTAGCATTTCTAATGACTGCTTGTTAAATGTTGCTTTCAAGGGCAGTACTGTGGAAAGCAAGCCCTATTACTAGCTTCTGACTCGCTGTCACAACCTAAATTTTGCTGATACTAACGTCTGTAGGGCTACGTGGAGAACTAAGGCAGGAAAAGATAAACTTAAAAGCACTTACCTTTTCAGGCTGTTTTTTTTCTTTTTAATTACCTGGCTCTACAAAGTTTCCATGAATGTAATACTTTTTTTTTTTAGCCTCTTTAAAACAAAGAACATACCAGTAATTTAAACCTAATATAACTGCATAGTGTTAGAAGGGCTTAGTTGTAGAAACCTAGAGAATATCAGATCATTTCATTACAGCATTCACCAATTTTCTTATTAGAGTAAGAAGTATAATAGCAAATACAGATTTGCCATTTATCTTACTACAAAGCTGCTTTCATTATGAATTTGGTCCTTCTCATAAATCACAGAATCTGTATCCTGACTTATTTTCAGGGAAAACTGCCCTCTTTCCCTACCCTCCGCCCAGCCCCTATCTTTTCCCTGTCTTTATTCTCAGGCTTTTCCATCTGGAAGAAAACTTTTTAAAGTATCATTCAAAACTGAGTGTTGCTGGCATGATTGAGATGTAGTTACTAAGTACACTGTTGGTGTTCTGCTGCTTTGTACCATCACAAGGGAAGTAGAAGATCTGACCTCTGAGTGCTCACTGTCGCTCTTCAGCACGACCCGTTTTACAACTTTGGAGTAGCCATCTCCTTCTTCAACAGTGACAGGGTTTTGTGGCGTTCCTTGCATTAGGACTTCCTCTTTTTCTGTGCCATCTGGAGAAACGTATCGCCGGATGACCTTTCTAGTGACCTGAAGGAATGAAATAGAGCTTGGTCCCAAGAGAATTAACAATAACATATTCCTTCTTGTTCTCTATATAGTATTTTCTACTCAAAAGGCATTTTTCCTACATCGAAAAACCTACATAGATGGTTCAGTGTTTTAGTCTTTAATACATGTACTAAAAACAACCTGCAAGTTGATGCATTTGCTCTATTCAGTTTACCACACAGCAAAGCTTCCATAAACTTATTTTGCAAGTGGGCACAATATAGATATTGGAACGCCTCTCTGAAGCAATAGTTACTATTAGGAAAAGAGGGATAGTATTTTAGAGAGAAAACATACTTTATAACTGCACAACTTCTAGAAAACAGTTTTGGATGGGTATTTCCAAAAAGGCTTCTGAAAGTAAGAGGTAAGCAGCTTGGCTATCAAATGCTTAGAACTAGATTCACAGAGGGACTCGGACATCACATTGTAACACCGATGGCACTAACCACTGCCGAACTAGCGAGCTGGAATTAACCTAGTTAAAAGACTAATCTGGTGCTTAAGCTTTCTAGGCGTTGGCAAGCCAAACAAAGAGGAGGAGAAGAGAACAAGAGGGTTCGAGATGAGATAAATTTCTCAGGAGGACGGGTATGCATCCCTCTGGGGATGACCTGGAGCTCTGCATGTTCGTACGCTTTCCCAGCCTCTTTTGACATGGTAACATTAAGCTGTTACCTCCCCCTTCTTCCAAAAGCTTATTTGCCGTGATGGTCAGTCTGGCTGTGTCATGTCTCTTTAAGAGTCACAGATGAGGGGGTAATGGCCTCCCAGGCACGGACCTACCCAGAAGAATACAGTCATGCTCACTCTTGCACAGTGTGCCCAGGAATATTTGGCTGGGGTTGTTTATTTTAATATGAATTCAAACAGCCTCCAGAGACGTGGTATCCAGCTGAGGGCCTACGATGTTTTCTTGGGAGACAGAAGATGGAGTTTGCCACCAGCAGAATTCGGCCAAGTCCTAGACCAATTCGCTAAGCACTGAGTTGTCAGATAGAGCAAGGAGCACACGAGTTCCTCTTCCACTTCCACACTGTGCAGAATTCACTTTTATAAGCACGGTCTGAAAATGCTTATTTTATGAAGCCATCACACAAATAACTACTTTCTATATTCTTTGTGCCCTAAAAACTGAACTGTATGTACAGATGCAGGAACCTGGTCAGGCACAGCTGAGTTGAGACTTTGAAGATCTAAAGTTTGGATTTAGGTGACTCTTGCAGACTCAGCTCTCCATTAGTTTCATTAATACAAGCAAATATGATCTTAGGTAAAATTGTTGTGGCATGGTTTTTGTGGTGATTTTTTCTTAAAAAAACAACAAAATCTTTTTCTCAGAAATGTGGGTTTATTTTCATTGGCTTTAAGTGGGAAAATTAACAAAATATGTCATGTTAAGTTATAAACCGTAATACAGAATGAACTTGTAAATCAAAATATTCTTCAAACTTTGGAATCTCCCATGAACAGAAATTCTGGTTCCTTCCATGCTCTACTCTTCAACATCACACCCCTTCACAAAAGAAAATTTGGCATGTATGTGGATATATTTATCCTTCGTTGTATAGGACAGTAAGAAGGTAGCAAGGGGCATAACTGACAATACCTTCTTCACCACTGTGTGGCCATGTTCATCTGTATATTGCTCTTCTGTGACTGTTTCTGGTGGCATTTCAGGCATACTATCAGCCTGTATGACAAAGAACAAAGTTTTACGAAGCAAGGCCTTCATGTAGGTGACTTTAAATAAGCAATTTTAAAATTGGTTAATTGGTTAAAAAATGAAAAAATAAAAAAGAGAAATGTTAGAAAAAAAACTGTTCTGCAAATAAGTACTTAGGCAAGCAAAAAAAAGTTATGTCACAACAGACAGGCAAATACATGTTAGTTGACCATGTTGCATGTGAAGTCTTTATCCTCTTCCTACTGAGGCATCTAACGGAATGTAGAGTTGGGTTAGCAGTATTACTAGAATCCTCCTCCAAGAAAAAGGTATTGGATGGCATATTCAATGCACATGCATTATTCAGGAGCATTCCAGCTTCAGGTGCAACACCAGCCAAGTGGTGGTCTCAGCAGCATGCCTAAAGGTGTTACCAGGGCCCAGTCACCACAGGCTCGTGCAATCTTTCAACACTCAGTACCTGAATAATCACCCGGCGACGAACAACCCTGGTAGTGACCATCTCGTCCTCGTCTGAGCTGATCTCCAGCCCACCTAACTCCTCTGCTAACTCCTAGTGGAAGCATGGAAGCAGTGCTCTGTTGTATGTGGTACTAGCAGTACTTACAGGTTTTGTCTTGTTTTCATCTAAAATCATCTTCACTTATGAAAATTTTTGCTTTTAGGATTTTTGGTCTCTTACCTGACTTTTATCTGTAAAACACTGATGGGAGGCTTTGGCTACTTGACCATACATTAGCTGTTCATTAGCATATTAAAAAAAGAGGGATGAACCTTTCGGGTACTAACTCTGTAGGATACTCCTAGTGGCCTTAGTGCTTCTAAGGTTGCCATGGACAAGCCTGAAATTGGTGGCATGGCATCATTGCAGGTGTACTAAAAGATATTACTAATACCAACTCTGGAATTCACACATATTGCATATGGTTTCTTTATTAATTACACAGAAAATTATATGAAAGCCTTTTAATCCTCTATCCCGGGAAGTACATAATGCAGCATATAGACAGTAGGGCTAAAGAGTTTTAACTAGAGGGCAATGTATCAATAGCCTTGGCACCGGAAAGATCAAGAAAAATTAGTAACAAGTGTGGAAGTTCCACTCTCTCCTGCATAAGGAAGAATTAAAAATTTAAATGAAGAAGTTGGAAGCCAAATAGAACCTGAAGATAACTACTTGGGAAATATCAACAGTATAAAAGCAAAAAGAGGAAACTAAATAAAGAGGGTTGTTTCTTTTTGGTGGTGCTGCTTGTTGTTGCTGTTTTACCTTAATAAAGAAGAACTGGAGGGAAAAAGAAGTACACTATCTTTGAGGGCAGCCTTTCCTACAGCAGCCATTGAACCGAGTCCTTTTGTAGCTAATCTTTCAACTTAAATGTGTGAGTTATCCCACACATTTTATATTCAACCTTTTTCTGAGATTCCAAAGGCAGAGCTCTGAAACTCTTCATTCTAGAGCTGGAACATTTGGCAATGTAAACAGCAAAGAAAGAAGAGCCTGTTTCTAGCTGAATGTCAAAACAGGAAACAATTTCTCCTTAAGTAGAACTGCGCTTTCTCTGCTCTAACTTCACTGATAAAACTAGTTTCCTGCCCAATTATGCCTTCTCCTTTTCTTCCACTTAGAACAGGCAAAGAAAACCACGTATTCTTAAACCTTTATCTGCCAAGTAATTTAAATTCCCCACTAAAAGCCATACAGTTGCTTTCTTTAATTGCCCCTTGATGCCTTCCCCTCTACAAACATTGCAATAAGGTTCCTTTGTCTTACACAACCAATAACCTACCTCACAGAGTTTTTGCTCTTCTCTTCCATTTCCTGTCTCCTTTTCTCTTTACTGCCTGCATGCTAAGTAAACACCATTCTCAAGTTCTTTTCTTCCAGTGCATCTTTAGTATTCTGCAACATACGTCCTGCTGCCTCTTTTCCATCTCACTCACTTTACAGTATTTTTCACATCATTCTTTATGCTGCTCTGGGCTAGTCTTGGCTTTCTTCATAAAATTTTAACATTATTACTTTGTCTTTCATTACATCTGTTTGTCAGCTTTCACTTGTACATGGTTTGTTTCTGCACCTGTACTTTACACTAATTGTCCCTCACATGCATGGACGTAACTGTCACAGACCACAGGACAAATAAGGGTAGCAGAATTACAGTCTAGACTTCAGGATCTGCGATTTGTTTCAGCTTTGAAAAGCTCCATACAAATGACTATAGCTAGCCCTTATAACCACAGAGAAAAGGAGAAAAGACTCAGTTGCAGATGGGGATTAATTAGGCTGATTAAAAATATTCTCATCTTAAGGAATGAGCGAGATATAAAACTTGTTCTCTTGTGTCAATTGCTTTGAGGCAAAGTTGTTATTTACCTTTTCTAAAGATTCCTCTTCGTAGCCTCTTCCAAGCTTTTCTGTCTGCTCATCAGTTGACTCCACTATCACTAGGCTAGTTCTCCTTGGAGAGGGGTCATCCTGGTGGAGTTGGGGGTCCTCAGGCTCTTGGATGATTGGAGAGTTACCTCTCTCAGCAGATGATGGGGGCCATGGGGATGTTTTTTCTCTCTCTTCCTTTGCCGCACTGAAGTGTGCAGATTTTTCACTTGCTGATTTTCCAGTTACTGGTGCTGTGGTCTGCTCTGTTCCAGGAGTTGTGACACTGGGAATTACAAGTTCAAGGGAAGTTACTACTATGAAGTGCTTTACAGTTTCCATAAATGGAACATTATGCACTGATTAAATATTGTTCTGTTGTCTGCTGTCTAGCAAAGTCTAGAAATAACTGATACTCCTCAACAGTAACTATAGAGCAATCTGGCTAGGAATCCCTCTCATCTTTCTGACCCAAGAAAATCTCCAAATGCATGTCCAAACGTTGCACTCAATTCTGCAAAACTTGGTCTTAGTAAAGGATTTATGTGAGCTTTGCTGTCACTTGTGCCCTCATAAATCTACATATTACCTATTATTTTTGGGTGGAAAGAGACTGGATCACTACAGTTGGATGTGAAGCAATTATTACATTAATTACTGGCTATACAGCAGCAGGTGAGGACAGACTAACTTCTATGTAGAATTCTGGAGCATTACCAAACAGTAATTTAGTAGGGAATCTTACTTTTGTTTGCAATGTTATTTTTGCTGTTGAACATTGCTATGATTTAATAGCTGCTGCAAGTTATTTAAACATATTATTACATGAGTTACCAGGTAACATATATAAAAGTAATACAGATATTAAAGCATGTGTGCATGCAATATTTTTCTTTTGCTTATGGGGGAATAATAGTGACTTCAGATATAAAGCTGTCACCTAACTGAGTTTTATCAAGTAACCTTATAACTCTGATGCTAGCTTGAAAAGGTTCACTTCTGATTTGCATTGACTGTGAAAACATTACCCGCTTCGCCACCTAGAATTTTCTTTTGAGGTTGACTTTTCTCTTTTCATGTATCATAGAATCCAAGAATCATAGAATACCATGTTGGAAGCAACCTCAAAGATCATCTGGTCCAAACTTTCTCGGCAAAAGCATGGTGTAGACAAGATGTCCCAGCACCCTGGTCAGCTGAATCTTAAAAGTGTGCAAAGTTGGGGAATCCACCACTTCCCTGGGGAGATTATTCCAGTGGCTGATTGTTCTCATTGTGAAAAAACGTCCTTTTGTACCCAACTGGAATCCCACCAGGAGTAACTTGTACCCGTTACCCCCTGTCTTTTCCATGTGACTCCTTGTAAAAAGGGAGTCTCCATCTTCTTTGTGGCCACCCTTTAAATACTGCAACCTGGTGCTGAGGTCTTCCCTGAGCCTTCTTTTCTTGAGCTGAACAAACCCAGTTCTCTCAGCCTTTCCTCACATGGCAGGCTTCCCTGTCCTTTGATCATCTTGGTGGCCCTTCTCTGGACCCTCTCCAGCCTGTCCACATCTTTTTTGCATAGCAGGGACCAAAATTGAATACAGTATCCCAGGTGTGGCCTGACAAACCAGAATATCAAATCTGATTAGGAATAGGTGGGAAGAAAGAAACATGATCCTTTTTAGGTTCCTTTCAAGTTCCTTTCCAAATGAAACCAACCCCACTGACAGCTCCAGACCAGAATTCAAGGCTTTGCTGTGCGGGTCTTGTAAATCTGTATTTTATCATGTGTTGTTCCCTTCAGTACTTTTCTCTTGTCTGTATGAAAACTTGTTTCTGTTCCTTTGGCCATCTGAGATTTATTTTTTAAAAATCCAATTCCTAATATGTGGTTATGAGCTTGGTAAGTAATAACTAACTTGGAAAATTTTTGCCTCAATTGAAAAAGCCATCCTGAAGTTGAAGAAAGGCCTCTCTACTGTTAATTCCATTAAGTTTAACATTAGTTGCCATCTAACATATGAAAAATATACACAGTTTGCAAAAAAACCCGACCTCTACATTATCCCTCTTTTCTTTCATATATACTAGACTGGATTATTGCTTTGTGTTCACAGTGACAAAATTACTTTCTCTCCTAACCCTTAAGGCTTCCTCCACATGGAACAAAAAGTCAAACCTGCAGTAGGAACTAATGAGCTAGTGCATGCAATTGGAGGAAAATTCTAGTGAGTTCATACGTTTCAAAGAAAACTGTAAAAACTTATAACACAGAGAAGAGATAATCCATTCCACATAGAACTCATTCTGGTCTTTTGACACTTACAAATATTCATGTTGTGAAGTAGATGTTTTTTCTGGCACATCTTGGGGTTTCCCTGAGAATTCAGCTTCTACTTGTTCCTTATGTGCTTGTCTCAGGAGCTCAGCCATTGATACTTCTGCCTCACTCCTGGGAGTACAGTCCTGAAAAGGAGAATAACTGGCAGACACGTCTTCCTCAGAGACAATGGGAGGGTGTTCAGTTGGCTCACTGTCTTTAGATATTCTGTGTTGTTCCTCTTGCTTATGTCTTGAACTGTATAGTTCTTCTTGCAGTACAGAAAACCCTTTAAAAAACAGAGAGATGAGAAATGTCATTACAAGTCTTATTAGGATGCAAGAAGTCCCTTTTATTCTCCCTGTGCATTTAAAACCCCTGGATGGGACACATTACCTGAAATTTTCAGACACCTTGAGTGGGAGAGTACATAACCTCTCCAAGTAGCTGAGGGAACACTGGATTACTGCTACTATTGCCAAATAGTAAATCTTGACAGTAACAGACAAAATCAAATTTATCTAAAAATTTACCTAGAGTAAACCCTCAATGTATGAAAGAAGATTCACAACAGCTTTATTTCCAGCAGATTAGGATAGGTTTTAGTGATGTTTTCCCCCATTGATTATTCATCTGCTTATGGAAAAAAATAACTACACAAGTATGGACAAAGAAATTCATACAGGATTAGGTGGAAGAACTAGCTAATTTATGTGCTTCAAAGCATATAAACATATCCACTTACCCCCAACCCCTAATCTCAAAGCAAGGGCTCTCACTCTGCAAAAAATGTAAAATAACACTTGTTTCTGTTCCACAGGCTACAAGGTTACAGGCTTGGGCTTCTGTTTTTTACTAGCCATATTCACTAGGAATCTATTAACTGAAGAATAGCTTGGAGAAAAACATAACTGCTTGTACTGAACTTGAGCTGGACTTGGAGGTTAACTTTCTAAAACTAATTGGCTGTGATATTAGAATACTAATTATAGCAAACAATCTTCTATTCCTACATTTTCTTAAAGATGGGATGTTTGCAGCTGTCTAATACTTTACTGAGCTACTAGTTCAATACTAAGTTAAGGATACAAAGTATCACTTCCAGAAAAGAGAATTTTATTTCACATAATTTGGAGACGTTTCTTTATTTTACAACCATTGATCTAATCTACTGAACTTTTAAACTTAAGAAATCCAGCAACTTCATAGCAGAATTACAATATCCTAGATACTTGAATTCAAAGGTTTTTCCAAATCATGGAGTAGTTTCCCTTTTACAAATCTTGGTCAAATCTTAATGAAACCTTCTTAATTTTTATTAAAGTAGTTGTATAAGCAAAAAAAAACCCAAGCCATGAAACTGGGTATAAGCATTTGCAGTTGTTTCTGACAGAATTCCTTTATTTGATTTCTAAGTTTTATGAGAATGCAGAAATCTTATACCTGGTGAAATAGGGACCATTTTGATGCCCTACCTGCATTCATCTGTACTACCTGTGCTTTCAAAATGAGATTCTAGTGCTCAGTCATAAGAGTGAACAGCTTATCCTAATCAAACGTTTCAGAACAGAAGCTAGTGCTTAGGCGAGACAGCCTGGGCAGTCTGGATCAGGAGCCATTTACCTTCACTATGGTCCAATCCTATTGTTTGTTCAATCTCTGCGTACGTGCGAGTGCCGTGGACCTGCATGGAGTCTATGCCGCTGGTCTCCATTAGGTGAACAATATCCATTCGGTTGATTTTTGTAAGACACTGGGTAAGATTTGTATCTGTGGCATTAGAACAACACCATGTAGCTGAGTTAAGAATTTCATATGCTTTCTCCCTTCTATTTTCCATATGGAGGACATATATAGGATACTGAGCAACATAATATCATATATAAAATACAGATGCATTTGGAGACATTGCTATGTAAAAATAGCAATTTTGCAAAATAGCAATAGCATTGCTATGTAAAAAAATCTAAAATTAAATGAAGGGCTGCCTATAAAAATGACTACTCATTTTGTTTTTTCCTTTAACAAATTTGTTTTGTTTCCCCAAACATTTTTCAATCTAGGAAAAAGAGGCCTCAGTGTTTTTCCACTCTTTCTTTTTGCTGTAAGATATTCTGCCTTGCCCTAAAATGAACAAGGTTAAACTACTTTCTCTGAGAATCCTGTGGTATGCCATGTTATACAGACAAGCTTAAAAAAAATTCAGTATAATCTATAAGCATTCTTTCTATAGCCTAAATTTTACCCCCCACCCGCCTTTTTTTTTTCTGTAATTATAGCACACATCTGTCACCTCAACTAGCAAATTGGAGACAATTACATGTACTATAGCTGGAAACAAACCTGTTGCGTGTTTCCCATCCCTTTCAAGCCAGTATTTGAGGAGTGCATGACTCTGGTCTTGAAGTGAATTGGGATTTTCAATTCGGATCTGGTGAATTTGCTCTTCTGTGAAATCCAGTTCTCTTGCTAGCTCTGAAAAATAAATCCATCTCTGTAAGGTGTCTTTTTCTTTTTCCCTGCTTGACATCTATTTTATGGCTGTCAGTAGCAAAGTGGATTACAAACTTTTCTAGAACCAAATTCTCTTTGCTTCTGTGTACCTTGTGTTATATTTAGAGGCATTGTTAAACAGTAAGTTCATGACAAAGACAGAAATGTGTTACAGCTCAAAGTGATGGGTCCGTGTGAGCTTTTATTCTTCATGTCTACCATTCCTAGTTCTCAGAGGCACAACACTACTGACAAAATTTAGCAGTGACACGCCATCAAATAGAGTGCAGTTGCAGAAATAACACAGGAGCAAATAAAAATATTTCTAGCTACAGAGCACGATGCTTAGCAGATTCTCTCCTCTGAAATGTTGAATATTTCAGAAATTTTAATCAAAATCTAATAAAATAATTGATTTTAAGTAATGGCATTTTGTAGGACTAGACTAAAGCATAATACTGCTAGTCCCCTGGAATTGTTTCATTTTAAGAAAAGTAAATGTCTATGAATTACATTTTAAAACCAAAACCTGAAAATGTGGAACTAAGAATAACTGATGTCTTTCTGATGTCGCAGAGGCTCAGACAGCAGTCCAGAAAAGAGAAATCGTTTAATAGTCTGTAACATCTTTATTGTATCCAGAGCCAGGAGCAGCTTTCTGCCATCACCAAACTACGATGCAACTGTTGAAACAGGTCGTCAAACAAGTTAAAGCCATGGAGAATTCATGAGATTTCTACTGTTACTCCTGTCTCCAGATTTCTGCTTCTTTCACAAAAAAGGATTCATATTCTTGTTCACTGTCATTATCGCTATAGTGGCACAGACTTGATTTTGGAGAGTGTCATGTTTTAGCAGGGTGGAGGGAACCCTAATCACAAATCCCAGATAACCTTATTTCCAGGTCGGTTTGTAAACTGATGCAACTGTACACTTCAGAAAACATACAATAATTACACATTAGATTCAAATCCTAGGTAGTCAAATAAGTGTGACTTAAACCACTATTTTAGCCCCAAAAGTAGCATTCAACACAGTAGTCTTCACTATAATCAATCTTTACCGAAATATGACAGGAATATTTAGCAAGTGTGTTATCCTGCCCTCTCTAAAATGCTATAAGACATTAATGATTAATGTATATTTTGATGGGCATCCATTTTTTCTAGTTATGTTTTCAGAACTGTCTATTCATTTGTGTAAAATGTTCAGCAGATTCCTAATCTGTTACATCACACAGGTCCAAGTCCTACTGATTTCAAGATAATCCATGTTGGGATGAGCGACATATGCTCCCAGTCTTCTCTATGGATTGAAATAGAGGACAGGAAGGGAAGAGGTGAGTAACACAAGCAAAAGTATCAGTGATATTTTGCATATACTCTGCAGATACTTAAAAACCCAGTAAAGAGCAAAATCTTTCATTATCAAGGAGTTAACATTTTTTCTCTGGTATTCTCTGGTATTTGTCTTTAATTCCTAGAGCCTTCCTTGTTTTCAGGAATGTGGTACTGCTCTAGGGATAGATACAATTTTTTTTGCAGCAATTTTTTGTTGGATCACACAGTTTGATGCAGCGCTGAGATTTCTGTGCAGCTCTTTTTCTTTGTAAACACTTTTGAGCTGATTTTCAGCAACAGGCATCTGTGTTTCATTCTGCGTTACTTTCACTTGTCCCCAGTAATGTCAACTGTCTCAGATCTATTAAATCCACACTATTAAAGTGACTGTTACAAATAGGTTGCTTTTTATCCCTTTTTCCTAAGCACAGTTCTGTAGAAAAGAAGCTGATGTCATTTTTCCTTACATTGGCCTTCCAGCCTAGGAGCTCCAGAACACAGATTATATTTATTCATGTATTCATATATCTTTTAGCTAAAGTTGTTGCATTTTGCAATAAAGGGTAAGGTAACATATGCCAGCTCTTTGCCACTCTCTCGTCCTAGGACTTTTCCCTCTGGAGATGCCACAGCAAGTGCAGAGGCCTTACCTCTGCATCGGAGTTCTTACCTAACAGGCTATAGGAATCTCAGTAACCAGAAGACAGTAAGCTATGGAAATATTTCTATAAAACATCTTTAGATAATCAGGAAGAAAACATGAAAAAAAGGAGGAATGCTGCCCTCCTTTTTCTCTGGAATAGACGACATGCATTTTACCTGTCCAGCTGAATCCAAGATGATCAGCAATGTGGGCCAGTCTTTCCTCTGTTCTTTCCTGATCATCCTGCTGATCTAAAGGTCAAAGAGAGCCACAAGTTGCCTTTTACAAGTTAAAAACCATTTTCATAGGTGGTATAGCCCAAGAAGGGAAAGTGCCTTTTTTTCTAACTACTGCAATCTAAACGTGGACAGGCTGCTACAACTGGGTAACTAAAGTGAGTAAATCCCCAGGTTAAAAAACCAAAAAGCTTGATGTTTCAAAAAGCACAAGGACTACAGGACTATCTACATTTTCCATTTGAAATTCAGGCTTTCACGTGAAAATCTAAACAGGACTGAAGGGCCTACTGTGCCTATTTTGGCCAGGCATTTTATTCTAAAACTTCATTCTAAAATTAAATTGAAGACTTCAACTAAGTCAAGAAGCCATAATTTTCCATGCCTCCTTAGTAAATGCCAACATTGAAAACTTCTTCTGGCCTGGTGCTTCTAATTATGTTCTTTCTGTTGTAGGGAGGGTTTTCTTCAAACAGTCCATATGGCACTTCATATTATGGTTTGTATTTGAGATATTGTTAATTTAAGTCTCTTTGAGTCTTTCAACTGGAGAGTGATACAAAATACTTACAATGAAGGCAAGGAAAAATTAGATGTTCATTTGCCAGTCATCATTGCTTTCAGTAACAGTGAGACTGACTGTTCCTCCCATCCCCAAAGCTAATTTGAGGATGGCAGAATTTGAGTTTTGATTTTCCCTGAACGCACACATGGATTGTGATATCTCAGATTCAGAAAATTGCTTAAGGTTAATGATATATGCATGTTTCATCTTAGCTAATGGATTTCCATCATGGCTACTCAATAGCAGTGCACAAGTAAGTGAGAGGAAAACCAAACACCAGAAAACTTGTACTAAAGTTACTGGTGACTTGGAATTTTCTTGAGACATAGACTGTCAAAAAAAAGAACATGAAAAACTTAATTGTTTAAAACTTCTGCAGATTTCTTTGTGTAACAACTCAAAAGAAAATAAATTTGCCTGTCTCAGTTTCAACCACTGCCCGAATACTTATTATTAGTAAAAATTAATAGTTAAGAACAGGGCCAGGGAAAGCCAAAAGCCAAAGTGTGCATGACCTGAGCAATCAGTTTAATGGCAAAACAATACGTATTTTTAGAAGTGTTTTTGTTTGTTAAGGTAACACTTCCCATAAGCACTCATGGGTTGCAATCTTGAGATTGTTTCACAGACAAGAAAAATACAGACACAACACAAAAAACCAAACACAGCTCACAGGAGAAAAAAAAATACACAACTAACCACCATAAGCTTAAAAGAAAACGCCACACAGATTACACATGTATACAAACATACGTACACACACACACCCCAAAGAAAACAAAAAACCAAAAAGTTTAATTCATGACATGCGTCGCACAGGGAATCCCAGTCGTTGGCAAATACCTTCAGCATGGTCATGGACATTTTCATCAGGGATACGTTCAATCTGAGTCTCTACAGACTCATCCCAAATGGGTCTGGTGTCAAAGATGTCTTCAGGAACTGACTGCTGAGTCTCACTGGATGGCACATTTTCAATAACTGAAACTTCTAGGGCACTACTGCTTTCATCATCTGAAACTAGTTCTTGTTCTTTCTCTGACTGCGTGAGTCTTTCCACTAATTTAGAAGCTTCATCACTAATTTCTTCAAAGAATTCTATGGAGTTTTTGTAAAGGTCAAAAAAATGTTCCTTACTTTCTTTTGTGGGACTAAAAGCACTGCGGGAGGCTGTAGTGCTTCTGCTTTTAACTGGCAACCGCGATGAAAATACCTTGGGTCTTGCTGCTGTTGCCTCATCTGAGTCTAGCTCAAGCTTCATCTCTCTCTCCCTCTCCCTGGTCTCTGCTTCTGCCTCAGCGTAACTCCTAGCTTTTATTGAACGTTTAGTCTTTGGGTCCATGGGAATACTTGCATCAGATTCAGATTTACTTCGGTTATCTTGTTTCATAGGTAGTTTGCTTGTCACGTCAAGAGCTTTGGGTGACTCTAGCTTGCGAACAGGTGTGTCTGGGTATGTATATTGTTGTTCAGCTTTTTGGAAAGCTGCTTTGATAGGAATTTTAGACTTTGGTTTCGCTTGGTCATCTTTTCCTTCACACTGCAAACTGTCTAGGAAGCCATCTGTGGGAAGGCTCTCATTTTCCGATTGTTGCAAGGATTGCGATGCAGCAGTGACTGTTCTTACAGGAATTTTGGATTTACTTTCACAAGAAGGCACACTCTCCATTAGAGCAGTAGGGATTTCAATCACAGATCTCTGTTCCTCTGGTGACGAGTCTGGGGACTCATCACCTTGTTCAGAACAGACTGACCTAGTGACTTTGGGAAAATCTAATTCATCTTCTACTACAGACTGCTCAGGAGAGATAGGGCAAGGCACCTGACTGCTATCAACCATGTCAGCTTCCATTCCAGAGAGGGATTCAGCTTCAGAGGCAGCAGTTTCTTTCTTTGGTGATTTTGAAGAAGCTGAAATACCCATTTTAATTGGAATTCTGGATTTAAGATCTGCTTTTGTGGTGCCTGTGCTGACACCTTCACCTGTCATTTCTTCTGATTTATCACTAGACTCAGATGCTGGGGGTGAATAGTTCAATGTATCTTTTTCTTGTATATCCAAGTCCTCCAATTCTGAAGGTGAAAATGGATCTGGTGAGCTCTTCAGCTTAGAAGATTCCACCTCTGCTGCTTCTTTCACTTCTTCAGATAAAGAAACTTCTTCCTGGGGCTGCTGCCCCATTTGGAAGAAGTGAAAGCTTTCATCTGGATAGTTCCTTTTGGTCATGTCAATGGCTCCACTTCTAGTCATTTCAAACAACTTTCCTTCCTGAAAAAGAAAAGGATTTTGTTCACTAAGTGGTGTCCCTTCTTCGGTGGGTGTTCTGGCTGGTGTTGTATCAGGTGTTGTGCCTTGGGATCGCCTGTCTACCATCAACCCAAATATCTTTTGTTCCTCTTCTTTTACCCGAGCTTCAAAAGCTTCATCATCTTCACGTATTTCACTCCACATGTCAGAATCCACATCAGTTTTAGTGATGACAACTTGACTGATCAATTTCTCTGTTTCATCTGTTATATCCTCATGGGCAGATTCAGCTAATTTTGCAGAATCTGATGCTGAAGACCCTTGTGACATTTTCTGAAATACACCCTCTGATTTTGGCTCTATTTCCATATACATTTCCTCAGAAGAATGATATTCACTGCCTGTGTCTCTGCTAAGTGAAGCTTCACCAGTTTGAACTTTTCCTTCTTCAATAGAATAGTTTTCCCTAGATAACAGACTTCTACCAGATCCTACCTTACTTTCAGAGTCAGTAAAGAAATGTTCAGAAGACACATTTTCATAAGGGCTAACTATGTAAGGACAGCTACTTTCAGCAGCATCTCCTACGCAACTTTCAGGTTCCACTGTTTCAGTGGTAAGGGATGAATATTCTGGTAAGGGCTCCTCAGCATGAGTATCTCTTTGAGATGTTTCAAAATCTGGATCTGCTTTTCCCAAATCACTTCCCAAGGCAGAATGGTCAGTGGTATCATCTTCAGCCAGTTTGGCGTCTTGTGGTACAGAGCACTCAGTGGTACTGTGTCCACAAGAACCACCATCTGCTTTCGCAGACACAGCTCCTGTAGAAATGAGATCTGTGTGTGTTAACAATGCCGTGGTTTTGACATCTTTTTCACATTGCTGTAGGGTTAGTGAAGACTCAGCATGAACTTCTTTTTGAGGACAGTCACCGGTGGAATGACACAGAGTACCCCCACAATGTGTGACCGGGACACTGGGGCTAACTGTCTCACTGTCATCTCTACTGCCACATTTTGATTCCTCAGTTTCTGCTGATGCACAACCATCAGAACGACAAGTGCCTGATTCTCTTGTGGAAGCCTTACAGCTGTCCCCAAGGATAAGTGGTTCCTTTTTGTCATCTTCTGTTGGCTTATCCTGTTCTGCTTTAACTGTACCTATCCTGATAGAGCACTGGTGTGAATCAATGGGTTGAAAACCTGCTTCGTCGGGGCTAGAACTGGAGTCAATACTGGATGGTAATGGTGAGGGTGGCTGCACTCGGATCACAGGCTCCATTAAGAGGCCAGAGTCAGCTTCTTTTTTTAGCTGAGTTAATTCCGGCTCACTTTCTGAAGAGGAAGAACTTTTCCTAGATTCAGCTGCAGACGTCACCACTGTAGGTATATCTTTTTCTCCTACAGCTGTTGACTCTGGTTCTTCAGCTTCACATGCAGCTTCTGAATCAGCAGCTACTGAAGATTCATCTTGCTTGCAATCCTTTTTGTAATCCCTCTTCTGTTTTGCTTCTTGTTCTAATTCATCAAACATTTTGATTTTGGTCACCATTTTAAACATCTCCTCTTCAGGGGTGAATCTCTTCTTCGGTTCACTTTCGCAATCATCCTCTGGTTCTTCACTGACTTCAGGGATCACGGCCGACTTTGGTATGTTTGACAGTGCCTGCGAGTCTGCTGTTTTAGGTGTGATTTCATAGCTAATTTCTTCAGAACTAGGAGTTTCAGGTGAAAGGGGACTTTTCCCTGAACTCTCCATGAGGGATGTTTGCTCTAGACTGTCATCATCAGCACTTCCCTCAGGGTCACGGAGAATCCTGGAACGCACCGATGCCAGCTCTGGGCAGGTTTCTCCTTTGCTAAAAACAGACTGAAGAGGACCCTGCCCCAAAATACCAGCCTTCACTGTTTGTTCTACAGGGCTACTTTCAAGGGAATCACGGCAGGGAGACTCTTTCATAGGACTGGGCTCCAAAGAATCAGGCGTTTTGTGTGATGAGTTATCTTCTAGCACTGGGCTTGCTTCCAGTGAGTCTTTATGACTTATAGCCAAAGAGTCATCTGCAACTGGGCTAAAGCTTTCACTATCATGGCTAGCAAGTGAAAGTTCCAATTTCTGGGGACTTCTAACCACAACACGGCGTTCACAGGTTATATCTTTTTCTTTCTCTAAAGCAGTGTCATGTGTTTCAGAAGACTTAGTTAAATGTGCAGTGGTTCTGGATTCTTTATCCCTGCTAACATCTTTCATAATGGAAGCTGAGCTACTTTCTTTATGTTTATCAGCCTCTTCTCCAGAGGCTGTAGGTACAAGCTCTTCTGATACATGGTCAGAATGAGACTTATTAGTCTCAGTAACAGCATCTAGCTGTCTTTCAGTAATACCTTTTTTATCTTCCTTTGGAGAGAGTTCCTTCGAAGAACATGTTTCTGCTGTTGTGTGTGCTCTAGCTGCTCCTTTAGCTTCTTCATTTTGCCCATCAGTTTTCTTTGGTGAGAATGAAAGGCTTTCAGGGCTTGTTTCTGGAGTCTCTGCCAGACCCTCATGCTTATAACTTTCCTCAGAGCTGATCTGAGGGGTTCCATCAAGTAGACTACCTGGAGAATCAGCCACACCTTCATGTTTAAGGCTCTCTGAACTCCCATCAAAAGCAGCACTTTGCAGGGAAAGAGCAGGAAGGAATCCATCTTTCACATATTCCGTGGGAAAAGCAACACCGAAAGGACTGGTCAGAACTTGCTCCAAGTTAAGCTCTCCCTCCTCTGTCACTGAAAGGTGCCGGAACTGTTGATATTTGTCATTATCCTCCAGTTCTTCTTTAATGACATCAGAAAAGTCTGTTGAGGTTTTTCTGTCAGGGCTGATCTGGAAGTCAGTATCTCCTTGGTCATCAGAAGTCCTGCCCTTCGCAACCGCTGTATCTTTGGCACTTTCATCATCAAATACTGGAGGGAGAGGTTCAGTTGATTTTTTGCTGCTCTGCTCTTTTACCTGGTCTTTACCTACAGCTTTCTTGGTAATTTTGACAGTAGAAATTTGCATTTTTCCTTTTTTTGATTGTGGCTCTTTCTCTGCTTTTAATACCGTGCTTTGTTTGTCCTTCTGCTTGTCTGTCTTGTGGCTTGATACTCTCCTAGTTTCACTTTGTGAAGAAACTGGTTTTCTCTGGGTTGTTTCCTTCTCGGGGAGCTGCTGCTTCTGTTTGACAGATTTGTGCTCAAACAGTCCAGATATATTCTTGGATGGGTCTTGACCTGACTGGAAGGCTTTCATCAGTTCACGAACTGACATGGTCTCTTCAAGTCTTTCTGTCTTAGAAGAAGGTGAAACAGGGGGTTGTGCTTTGTGTGCTACCGGTTTTTTGACTTGTGCTGGTCTTTTAGAAGCCTTTTCAGCAGTGCTTTCTCTTGTTTGAATTCTGACAGGTAGTTTTGACCGTACTTTTTGTTCATCTTCCACTCGTTTCTGAAGAGCTTTAACTTTATCTTTTATCGAACCAATAGGAGTTTCCTCTATAACAGGGGATACAGCTTTAGCCTCAGGAGCAGCTGTCAGTGTTAAGCCAGGCTCCTCACCTACTGATTCATCTGGAGTGAGTTTCTTTAGTCCTCGTTGTTCTTCACTGCTGTGCATCTTGCCTTCCTTTTGCTTTTGCTTGTCTCTTAATTTTGTCCTAACTGGCTTTTTAATTTCTGAGGCTGGCTTGTGTTGCTCCTGCGGACTTAGTGTTGGAGACTTTGTTGGAGGTTTGTGTCCTTCTTTTTCAGAATCCCTGCTTATTACTACAGCTTCAAATCTCTCTTCTACTAAGTCTTCTTGTAAGGCTTGTGGTTGTACCTCATGAAGAGAAACATATGTTTTTAAATCCTCTGTAAGGTAATCTACCATCCCTGTCATATCTGGCTTCTCCACTTTTGTTGTCCCTTTGTCTATCCTGACTTCCACACACATAGGCTCAGTGACTTCTAAAGGAGCATTTCTTCTGGCCTCTTCAATTTCTTCATCACTGACAATGACCCATTCTTCTTCTACAAGTTCTTGTTTGGAAAGGGACTTCTGCAAAACATGTTCTTCTCTGGTATAGGATCCACCTCTCAGAATTTCATTTACTTTTTCTAAGTCTTCTTTCACTCTTTCAACTATTTCAAAAGGCTCTCCTGGCTCTTCTTCAGTGGGTTTTCCAAGATCTTTCACTTTAATGGAGCCTGATTTATCAGAAGGGTCAGTTGTCAAGATGGCAGTCATTTTGATCAAATCTTGTTTCATCTCAGAAACTTCAGACAACAGGTCTGGACTGGCTAGTACAGGGACTTCATTAACCAGATGGCTTTTCAGGATAGAAGTTTCTGTAGATTCTGTCTCGTCATCTTTGATGCGAATGAAAAACATTGAAAGTAAAATGGAAATCAAAAATAGAGATTGGAAAATGTAATCAGGACTGAAAATGACAGTCTTTGGTTGCAGTGGTAGGAAGGTCAACAAAATGGGCCAGGAATGGTGGATCCACAAGATCTGAGGGTACAAGAGCAAAGCAAAGCTAACAGGGGAGGGGGAAAAAAAAAAAACTGAAAAGGAAAATGGCAGGAAATAACTTGCTTAACTTTATCAAAATAGCACAACCACACATACATTATCAAAGCTGTAACAAACCAAATCAGGACACCACTAAAAAAAAAATCAAAACAACAACAAAATTTAAAATTAAAAACAGAAGAAACACAGTGAAGTTACACAAAGATAGGCATCTCAAGATTGTTCAGATGTTACAGATCAATGTTCAAATAAAAATAAACAAGGAAAAAGGCGGAAAGCATTAGAACTGATTGAAAGTCGATTTCCTCTAAGAGAAAGCCAGTGTTAGCAAACTGTCAGAATAACATTGGGTTAACTTTTTCTTAATGACCAAAATAAAAAGTTAAAAGTAATTCTGCAGTAATCTAGAATATGATCAAATATGTAGAGATCTGAATCAGCTGCAAACCGGCATTTCATCTAAGGGGATTTCACACCTAAACAATGAAACAAACATTCTTTTGTTTTAAGAGGCATGGTCCTTTCCTTGGAACATCCTCATTGACAACTAATGAATTGACTGAGAAAAGAGGAGACAGAGAAGAAAGGAGAGATAATAAGAAAAAACGGTGAATCAACTCAGAAGTGATTTCAAAGTTTTAAAAAATGTAATGTATGGCAACCAAAAATCAGAGACAGTCACACTAGACACATACGTACAATTCATGTAAGGCAAGTTATTTCCATGCAAAGCAAAGGTGTTGAAATGCTGCTGGGTATGTAGGCTCAGTTAAAAAACAATTGCTCTAAAAAATTAATCACATAAATTAAAGATACATGAAAATATTGTAAAACATACTGTGGTGAAATATTTGAATAATCTGTGCAATCAATATACAGTACATTGGATGTGGGTAATTCCCATTATGCCATGACTGCCTGCTGAGAATATTATTAATTTCAGGAAGGACTACTAGAAAATGTATATTGAACAGAATGAAATATTGGAGGACTGAAGGAAGCTATGAACAGAATGCTTAGAAATTATAATGGCGCTATTTTCTTTTAAAGGTAGCACACCATGTAAAACTTGACACATTTTTGCACCCCAGTCTAAAAGTCAAAGTAGTAATGCAAACTCTCAAACTAATTCTCCATTAAGCCAAGGGAAGAAGTAGCAAAACTAAATTGCTACCTGAGTGGCATTTTCATTCATCCAGTCTAAGAGTCACCAAAAATTTAAGCTCTATGCAATGTTGAATTTACGTGAGTCTGGGACAGTGACAACTGAGCAACCTCACCAAACCTGCATCCCACCACTTTCCTTAGGGCGGGGGTACTGCATTGAGTAAATAATCACATGGCAAAGGGAGCATTCAAGCCCTTTTTCACCCGTATGTTTTACTGTTCTGTTGAATTCACTTTCCATTTCCCATGGCCAAAGCAAGTCATGAGGCAACTGAAATTCCACTCTGCTGGCTACACTATTGCGTGTCTTTTCCGCCTGGTTGTCCTGGTGTAAATAATAATGAATTAGAGCAAAAATCTGATACTAGTTATGTTGTTAATCATGGTGAATAATATTTCCCACCACATTATTAGCTATTTTGTCACCCTGATGTCTTCTGTTCTCTAGATGAGGCATTTCTGCTACAGACAAAGGAGGTTATAGTGGAATGATCCTCCATTTGATCTTCAGGATCATGGTGCCATTGACTTTCCAATTAAAACATGTCCATAGTACATCGAGAATAAATAAGCCTCAAAATGCAATGTAGAAAAAAAAGGCAAGACATTGCACTTTAAAGTGGAAACAAGACATAAGTCATTCTTTTCCTAGGCATACATAAGAAATTGCTGCATTGGAAAACATTTCTTAGTAGACATAATCTTCAGGTTGAATATATATTTGTTTGATTTGCATCTTAAATAAAGGATATCTTTGGCATTGTGAACCACTCACCCACAGTTTATAATGCTAATGGCCTGATTCTGTATATACAAAGGGTATAAAATACTGCACCAACCTTAACAGTCATATTTCCAGTCATATTTCACCACAGTAAAGGGCAGGGGCTGGGGGCGGGGAGAAGGGTTAAACAGCCTGATTACTTTGGACAGTATCACTTTTTTGCATGGTTGTATTTCATGAGTTTAATGAAATATATTGGAGTATTAGCTACCTTTTCATTAAAAGTGATACTGTCATTTATCCCAAATATGAGGCAACAATGTGTGTCAACAAATGGACAAAACAAAAAAATGAGGGATGAGCATTCATACAAGCAAAATAGCAATAGCGGGATCACTAGGGATGTCAAAGGAAAGTAAATGCTTAGATGAACTGTTTTAAACTGTATTACTTGTTAATTTATACATTAAAATGTATTTAACTGGATAGCTGCTTTGGTATTAAATTGTTTTCTATTACATTTTTAAAGTATTGATGTGATTAGAATAGCAGTTAAAGCTTAGCTCTCTCATGCTTATCTTTATTCTTAACCATCTTTCATACAAACTGCATTATAACATTTAAAAAAAAAAGAAAATCTTACTTTTTTCTGAAGTCATATCAATCTGGAAGAGAAAAAAGGAGGAAATTTAAAAGTTCAAATATAATTAATATATATAAAATCACTAGTGAAGTAGTACAGGTTGAGTCAAATCCACTAAATTACACACAGATTCATTGACTTAAACGGAAGCAAGAATGTATTTAAAATAATGGTAAAAGCATGGCTTAATTTATGTAAAGTTTCTAATAAAAGAAAAATGGTTACTTTGCTTTGGTTATGGTCAATAGTAGATGCAAAATGTTGCAAGGTGTTTTCTTTAAATGTGACTAGCAGTATAGCGGACCCCAACTTTTGTATTACTGGGTATGTTGTGGCATTGTTCTTAATTTATCTCTTCCTGTCTGAAGTGAAAAAGTCCAATATGGTCATCTGAAGGCGTGCGTCCCACCTGGAAGGCAACTAGTATGCTTTCTACATAGTCTCATTCTACATATTCATTCTGAGATCACAGTCTGCATTTTTGCCTCTGTACTTTGTGATGATGAAAACCAGGTGCAGGAATGAGTGCAGACTTGCTCCTGTCTCAGGCAAGAACTAGGACTTGACGCCACTAATAGCCATTGATACCTCTGAACAGAAGCAGTGACGGCCGCAGAGGCCAGCTTTTTGATTTTTCAGAATGTATTTGGGTACACATTGAAAAAGCCATACAATTTTACTGTTAGTCAAAAGAAAACATAGCCAAAAAACATTTAAAAAATGCAAAGTCAGACTATGGAAATTCAAGAAGCAAATCTTTTAAGTTGCCTTGTAGTTTGACTTTTTTTTCCAGTTCTGCTAGCACAATCATTTCTCCACAAAAGCAAAAAAAGTTTTTTGTTGGGTAAATGTGGATATGCAAAAGTATGCAAAGTTAGAAGTAGCACTAAGCGTTTCATTTGCTTCTTAAACTTGTAGTGGTAAGATGACTGTAAGGAATGAAAATCAGCTGTACAGTACTGTTGATATAATATACTGTGTATGTTAAAGCCCCCAAGATAGTTTTTTAGTAAGCGTTACAAAGGTTTAACTGGTTTTAAAGTATTCTTTATAAAGATAAATGCAATATACTGTCTCAGTTAAGATGTTACTGCTTCTTGTTTTTCCATAAACTGAAAATGAATACAAGTAAATTACTGGTGACACTTACATGTTCATACATGCCTTGAAATCATTTAGGCTCACGTTATTAATCTTCACACTTAGCAGTGTGCATTACAGATCCATAATAGTATGAATTCCTCTGATGCACAGATCGCTCTACATGGTAACCTAGGATCCCTAGGATGCTTTAATTCCCCTTACTTTAAGTTCCTCCAAATCAGTCTGGAATTACATCAGCATAATTAATATAAGAATGAATAACAAAAAAAAAATATTTGAAAATGGAAGGTGTTTTTAGCCATCAGTAAGCTTGCCTTTTTGTGCTTCCGTTTCTTATATAAAAATGTAAGAAGTCATCAATGTTTGGAAAAATAGTTTTCCAATATCTTTTACGCTGCTTTTACAAAGCATAGATTTGTTAAAAACAACTTCTGGGGACTTCACCGGGAATGCATAAACAGCATTACAGAGGCTAAAATAATTAGTTTTGTGCCTTTGGTGTAAAATTGGATGAACACCTGGAAAGAAAAGTTACCTTCTGAACGAATATAGTGAGAATTAGCTTAGAAACTTTGGCCATGTTTTCACTTGACAGTGCCTGTATTTCAGCACTGAAACAGTAAATATTTCTGTAATGATAATAGGAAACTGCCACCCATGCAACAAAACTTCTGAGCTCTGTTTTGCAATTAACAGAAAAGATGTCCATCATCTTTTGGGAGCAAGCTATTCTCACAGTGCTGGCACTCTCACTTGTTTCCAACAGCTGAACGTCATCAAAACATGGGGATGGTTTTCTAATATTACTCATCTGTGTAGGGGTCAGACCTTAAGAAACACCTATAACTGCCAGAATGGGGCTGGGAATGTGGAATGGTTCTCAGAATCAGAATGGTGTGCTGTGGAGAATTAAGCTTAAAGAAATACACTTGTATGGCTTATTCTTCAGCAAAATAATTTTTATATTATTAAGGACCTGTTTTGAAAGTAAAATGAACTATTATACACCTCCAAAATCAGTGCATCTGAATCAGTAAAACTTTAATTTTAACATAGGGAAAGTTAAAATCTGTAAATTCCAAAACTGAGCCTGTGCAAGATCCTCTTAAGTGCATTCCCCTTTATTGTTTTGTGGCTAGTGATTGATATGCCTGATTCACTACAGATTTAATCTTCCAAGTGTTGTATTTTAGTAGCATGCATAAGAAACACCATGCTGTTATAGCAACATTACCTCTTCTTCTTGTTCTTGATCTGACTCTGATTCCTTTCAGTTCCAAAATGTCATGCAAAAAGAGAAGGGGAAAACAGAGCAGGCAAAATGCAAATTTTTTAGAAGAAGAGTGTAGGAAAACATAACTTCTGACAACATTTAACAGAAAAGAAGAAAATGCAGTACATTTCTGCAATTGATTTCTTATGTCAAAAGGTGGTAAAACTAAACTGTCAGTTTAAAACACAAAAGGCTACAGAATCAAGCATATTACAGAAAAGTTGCTTCTGGGTGTTAGACTTCTAGCGATCCTTATTTGTACCAAAACTTAAAATACATACATGCTTTTGTACCCATGAATTAGCACATATAAATACTTAAAAGTTAAGAACGTTATTCATTTAAAGCTAAAAGTATGTTTGGATGTGTTATTTTCAAATTACACAAAAATGATATAATAAAGTTTAAATTATATGGTAAAAATTCCAAGAAAAAATGAACACTAACAGGCAAGATTTTAAGCAGTCTAATACGTTCCTAAAAGGCATGCAGCTCCTGATCTGACAAGGACAGTAAAAAATCCGAGTTATCACAGAATAGCAATAAACTGACTCTTTCTAAGGAAACAAGTGCTTCTTAATATCTGATCTCACTTAAGCAGAAAATCAAGGGCATTCCCATGATTTATGAAAATTCAACTCAATCTTGTTATTTATAAAAACTAACTCATACTAGAGCTTTCCTCTCCTTTTTCTGCCCTTGATATTGGACCATTTTCTTCCCCAGAAAGAAGTTATTATCTCATTAATAACGATATTCTGAAGAAAGACCATTTACATGATGTGACATACTCATAAACTCTTGAAAGATTTCATCAGATGTAGGAAGAAAAGTCAGCGTCAAGAGTCAGTGTAATATTAAAATCTAGTCTAAGAAAATATTTTCAGCACTGCTATAAACTTTCCAAATTCTACAGCTCAAGTCTGCTACATTTTTATCACTATCATCACAGATAAACATGGCAATTAGTTAAAATATTGCTATTGCAAAGCCCATTAACTTTCAAATTTGCAAATGGAAAAAATGACAACTAATTTTGAGTCTTTCTGTACTTCATACCTTACAAACATCATATGATCTACAGACATTATCCTTACACTTTGTGAAACAGGTATAAATGGTAACTTCATCTCCAGAGAGGTATCACAAGACATGGTTAGACAGCGGGGAAAGTCTTTGGTAAAACCAAAAATAAATCTAGTGGTACTCGTTGAGTCCCAGATCTGTCTGGGATCCTGAACTGAATCTGGGTAAAATTTCTGGATGAAGTAAGATTAGCATAGGTCTTGTGCAATACTAAATGAAACCATGTATGTAGTACAAATTGAATTTTTTTCTCCCTTCTGTCATCTCTTCCAAATCCTCAGAAAATATTTGGTAACATCTTTGAATACTGGCATAAGAAGTACCAAACCCAAGCAACTTAAAGCCTTTGGGTGATATTTATTCTTCTTCAAAATACCTGATTACAAAGCTTTAATGGTATTTTGCCCTCCTACTCATTTCTTGTTTATATTATAATTCTGATGACTATAGATCAGTATAATTTCACAGTACCTTTGTGTAAATGGGTAAAGTGATGTTTAAATTACATATGGCTTGATGAACGAGGCCTCTTGTAGATTTTGGCTCCTTCATGAATGATAATCGTCCACAGGGTTCTTGAGTGGTAGCTCGTACCTGGTAGAATAAAAATCCAGACATTTAATCTGTTATTTTGCTATTTGGCTCTATGATCCACTTGTGTCACTCAAAACTATTTAGCAGCAAGAGGATAGATGTGGGAGAAAAAGTCCATGTAGGCAAAAATAATGTGTTTGGTTTTTTTTTTCTTCTCTGCTTGTTTGTAAATGTGCATATGGATGTATTTGTGTGTCAAAGCAAGAGAAGATACAAGCATGTACATGCTTACACATTAGAAAGTTATTTACAGGAGGCAGTCCTAACACTGTAGTCACCGACTTCAAAGAACAGAGACTTTCCAGTATGATTTGGCTTCTGTGACAACTTTAAATACCCATTTTTCACTGAGATAGCCCCCAAGCTTTATGTTCCTAACAGACTTATTTTGTATTAGGTGACAAAAGAAACTAAGTAATTTTCATTTTAAAATTTCTTCTCTTGCAAAACATCTTCTCAAATGTATTGATAAATCCTAACCTTCGAATGAAGAAATTTGCTGAAATATATTTATAGATGTGACCATTATTATCTACATCATGCCATAATTTAAGATTTTTCAGTGAATCTTAGAAAAATCTCTTTCACAGTTGTTATCAGAAAGAAGGGTGAGCACTTAGAACTTAAGATACCGGTGATGTTGTTTCAGCTTTTGTACATACCATCAGGAGGATTACGTATGATATCACAGAAGAAATACGACTGAAAGCATGACCTCACCCTCAGCTTTCTGAACTGATAAAATGATGCAATTCACTCTGTGTATTAACTTTATCAGACTGCTGCAAAGACACATGGTTTTGAATGTATTTTGGAAAATCCATCATGGAGAAAAATATGCAAAAAATATGCAAAGCATAGACAAGGGTCTAAATTAAACGAAGCTTACAAAATATTGCTGGAAGAGAGATTTCTGGGAGATAATCTCAGCAGTAAACCCCCAAAATATTGCTGGGAGAATGTTTAAGAGTGGTTTACCAGAATAGAGCAAATTTAATTCAAGGAGAGAATGGGTTTATTTTCTCCCCATTTTTGAAGCTTCCATTCATAAAGCATCTCTCTAAAATGTATGCAATGGCAACATTATACTCTGCTGTATTTGGGATGTCCCAGTAGACGGAAAAGGTTGTGGGAAGAGGTTTATTGTGCCCTCTGAATCTCTCTCTCCAGAAGAGAAGGTGATGGTTTGGTGACAGCAGCCCTCTCTGCTGCTAGCACAGAGCAAAGTTGAGAGCATCTTTTAAATGACCTACTGCTCCCTGCAGATCTCACAAATAACCATGGTGTTTATGTCACTGGCTCTATAGCTAGGGCTGAAGCATTAGTTAATTTTGGATGAACAGAGGTTTTTTGTTTCGGTTTTTGTTTTACAAACTTTCCTGCCCACCTACATACATTTTTAAGAATAGAATAGTACAGTAATATACACTACAGGGATAAAATTAGGTTACAGTTGGATATTTATCAAAATTAATTACTTCCTTTTTCCTTTGTTCTCAAAAATATGGTAAAACTATAACCTGAAATATCAAAAAAAGGAGCCAAGCTTTTCTTACTGTATTCTCAAGGAAGTTTTGCATTGCTACTGATGGGAGGATGATTGGTTGAAGAACAGTTATATCTGTATTTACAGCCATACTCATATTTACAAGTGTAGGGTACAATGATCATATTTTGATAGATTTCCGGCAATTCTACAAAGTTTTATGACTTTTTTTTTTTTTTCAGTTTCTGCATTTTTTAGAATCATAGAGTTGGAAGGCACCTTCAAGATCATCTAGTTCTAACCCCCGCATGGACAGGGACACCTCCCACTAGACTATTTCCGGCAATTATTGAGCCATGATACAGAAAAACAAACAACATCAAACTCATAATTTCTTTAGATTATTAAATAAAGAACAGGATTCCTAGAAGTGCCATTTTGATGTCTGAAAAAACACTGTGCATATGTAGCAGAACATAGGCACAGATAACTATATTTAGAGAAAAATGTTACTGAATTTTAGATAGCCGCTTCTGGTTGTTTTGACTACCCAAGTCAACTTTTAATCCATTATCATAGAATAATTTGGAAGTGTTCTTCAGTCTGCTAAATTTATTGTAAACTCAGAAGTATACCAAGAATACAAAAAAAAAAATATTTGTAGTTCATATTATAAGATTACCTTAACAAACAGAGGAAGTCTATTTTCTTTGAAGGCAAAAAAGCTGAATATATGATGTTGCCCACTCTTTGTTAGTGGCACCAAATTGCCAAAGCAATCAACGTAGATGGGTTTTCCTTCTAATACCTATTGGAAATGAAAAAGAAGCAAAGCAGCAATTAATCACAGTTGAGGTGGTTAGGATTTCTCTTAAGAATAATTCTACAGTAGTTCAGATCAGTTTCTTAAATTGCTAGGACTTGTCAGCATTTACAAGGTTTGTTATCTACAGTTACCTAAAATCTGTGCAAACATTTCAGATTATTCAATTCCAAGTGAAATACATTGTTAATTGAGGAACAATAATGTGAGACTATAAATGACAAAATGAGTATTCAGTGTCGTGAATCTGGGCAAATTCACAATCTATATTTTAATTTGGATTTTTTTGGCTCTAATTTTAGCATATTTTGCTAATCTGGCCTCAGCATAACATCAAAAATATTTTCTTAAGCAATCAAACCAAAAGTCCTTCTTTTGACTGGTAAAATAATAAGCCAGTCTGGGAATATCATGAGGTTACAAAGGACCTTTTAAACAGTGCAAAAACTTTGTAAATTAGATTACCTATGTGTTTAATCTACTTCCAACAGTCTGATGCAGCAAAGACAGTAGATTTTATTGATTTCCATTGGATTTTTAATGGCCTAGAGCTTTTGAAAGTCATGTCTCAGGTAAATGCCTCTCTGAAATACCTATATAATGATTCTGCCTACATCTTCGGATTACCCCTCCATACATTTAGATTTCATTTTACCAGTTTCGGGGATGTTCCCTTCAAACGGCCAACATATTAACGTCTCATCCTCACTTTCCAGAAATTCAGCCTTGTCGTTCAGTTTTATAAGCCCATATTTTATCTGGCTGCTCTGCACAGGGAATGCCTGTCAGAGCTTCAGGAACAACAAGGACAAATTTTTTAAAGGTGAGATTCTCATGGAAAAGAGACCATGCTAAGCAGAAGACTATGCCACATGTAGTTAAAGCACTTTCAATTTGTCACCCCTTCTGAGAAAGCTGACAGAGCCAGAAAAACTACATTTAGCAGACAGTTTTCTGGATTCCACATAGGAAAGCTTTTGCCTGTTCAGCATCAGATTTAATTTATTTTTGTTTGTTTGTCTGTTTTGTAAAGCAGAATATTAATCAAACCTGCTAGTTTATCTTCTTGGTATGTAAAGTTGCTGACAAAACATTGCTACTGTTGATTGCCTTTTTGGTTAGTGATATTCATTTATGGAGTTACTGAAAGTTGAGATTTACCTCCCCTTTTCTCACAACACCCACTTAGTATCAGGCTCAGGAACGTAACAGTTCACCAAAGAACAACACCCTCAAAATTCACCTTTACTCAGACATTCCTCTAAGAGGAAGTCAGTAATTAGAAAATTCAAGGTGTCTCCTGGCAGTTTGCTACAAAGCTAATTAAAACTAAGTAGTCACTGTGGAACACCACAGAAATGACTACAAGGTACCCAGACTGAATTTAGAGCTAGTCTGCATCCATAGAACTGAACTTTAGGCTAACTGAGGAAAAAGTCCATTTACAACACCTATCCACTACCTCTCGGCTTGCTGTTGAGTGACTTAAGTCTTTAATCTTGTTGTGCACCTGAAATATTTATGAACCATTGCATTTCATTTAATAGAAGCCATGGGCAATATCTTCTGCTTGCGTAACTCACCATCTCAAATAGATTTCATAATATTTAGTTGGCAGCAGCTCCTCTAGTTCTGACTCTGAATTAAAGAAATGCTGACCCTGACACCAGAGAAAAAGGACAAAGAACCTGTCCACTAAATGGTAACCCCCAACTTCATTTCATTACCTGATTTCCTAGCATAAAATCAGCCCAGTTGTACTCAGAAGCATACAATTACCTTCCACCTTGGTAGGCTGATCCAGGAAGACCCAAATGCAGTCACAGCTGAATACAGCTAACCTTCCCACCAGCCTGCGGACTGAGAGATCAGCAACTGCCCATTGGGAATAGGATTTCATCACTCATATCTGGCACCTACTTTTCCTTTACATCTGACAAAAGTCAAAGTTTCCATCTTATCATGACGCATGATACTACACCATGACAGTATTTGTTTGCACTGCTATTTTTCTGTATTTGTGGCAGATAGAAGGCAGAAAAGATTATCTTAAAAACAGACACCAGAAAATGGAGAATATTGTTTAAGATTCTTATACAGTACCTCTACATCCCTGCTTCTGGCAACTTCTGCAAAATTTTCTTGTTGTTCTAGAGTTTTATCCACCTTGTCATCTGTCATGCAGAAACACCTTAATCGTGCTTCAATGGGATCATGTGATTTGGCAAACACCACGAATTTGGCCATGTAGGGGACACAGATAATCTCTCTGTACACTTGGGAAGCAAAAGTAACAGATTCTTGTGTCTGTCGACAGTCTATCAACCAAAATCTGTAAAAGAAAATGAAGAGTTGTGTAATCAGCACAGAAAGATTTAAGCAAGAAAATGATACGTTTTCCCATCTTGGTAGCATTAGCTGGTAACCACACCAATTGTGTACAACAAGTAAGAATAAAGTTTAAAAAAAAAAACAAACTAGCTACCATTTGGGAAGAATAGCCTAAGAATGCTCATGGCCCCCCCTACGCATTTAGGAACATGAAGCAAAATCTACAGGGAAAGCATTTGGACCAGAACTTACTCTCCTAAATGCCAGATGCAAACCCTTCACAGAGTTCCTGCTGCACAAATTCCAGACCACTGTTTGCCTTTCTGATAGGATCTCACTCAGCTGGAAGCTTATTTGCATCCAGGTACCTGACTGCCTTTTAAAGGCTTTAAGAAGTTCACTTGTCCTGTGGCAGACAGTCTCATACACCTTCTCTGAAGAGTTAAATATACGAGGCTTTTCATATCATTGTGTGTATAGAATTATCTATATTACATTTGCAAGTATGTTTATAATATTTAAGCTATTATTGATGGCTTACCAAAGTCAAGAAATTCAAGAAATTTATCATAGTATCCAATAAATGTTTTTTCTTCTATTCGAAAGTTGGTTATGGCCTAAACTTTGTTTTCATCTGAAGTGATTCCTTATATTGACAATATGTGATCAAATGTTTCCTGCCTTTTACAAAAAAATAAATTTCAGTAGTCTCTGTTTTCCATCACTTTCAACAGTTTCTGACTACGTTTGAAACGGTGATTGATCTTATCCCCATTCTTCTAGAGCTGCCCAAAAGGTTTCTGAATTTGTTCTTGTTTATCATATGTCATTATTTGATTTTCATGCAGAATATAAGCAGAGAAGGGTGTACCGGAAACACAGAGAAACATTTCCCTTTAACTGTGACTCTGCAATGTGTGCCTTTCATCTAGTGAAATACAGGTTCTTTTTGACAGCTGGTTGCTGCTAAACATCTGAAGATACAGAAGAGAGTAAAGTCCCATACAACTCTTACTAAAATTGCTTGTATCTAGTCATATGCCATGCTTGTCATTTCTCTTCCAGGTTATGACTAAATGGCTAAACTACAGAGTGAGCAAATTCATCTTTTTCTCGTTATCCCTCTGAAATCTTTCTAGGGACTGTACTGTTTCCTGGTTGCTAAGTGCTGGACACATCAGTATACCATGCTCAGGTGCTAGTGGCCTGTCTACAAACTCCTGACAGAGACACTGTGAAAGATTCCCAAATTTTGTTGATGAGGAACAAGAGTCTGAAACAGCTTTTGGCATTTTTGCTAATCCTTCTGTGTGTTGGTGGACCTTCATCTCTAAGAGGTGAAACACAAAGCTGCCGTGCCCAAAACACTTCTACCATCTTTCTTAAAGGTTAGCAGTATATCCCTTACATACAGTACCAAAACCTGAGGGTCTTTATGTAAATGTAAATTATTTTGTCCACTGTGTAACACTGCATGCAAAATCAGAAAATATTCTTTTGTGAATTTATTCAGACACTCTTAACTTTGATTTTGTTGTTAGTTGTCCTAGTTTGAGGTGGGAGAGAGTGGCTGTCATTTGTCTCAGTGGCCAGTCTGGCCCAAACCATGACATAGGTGTTTTTTTATGCATATTGAAGACCAGCAATACATATATTTCTATATCTGAGCCATATTGTATTTTAAAGACTCTGAAAGCAGACATGTCCACATCTGATTCCTACTACCCTTGCCTCACAGAGGCTGTGATCACCACTGACTCACTTTTCAGTGTGGTTTCTAACATGCTGTTTTACTGACAGCATCTTTCTAATGTATATGCTGAATCTTCCACACCAGTGGTTCCCAGCCTGTGACACATGTACCAGAAGTCAAATATAAACACGTCCAAAGCAACAGGCAAATATTACTGGAATAAATTCCTTCCTCTGCATGGTGTGAAGCCAGGAGCTGCCACTACTATCTCGTTCACGTACCACCGTGACACAGAAATACTTTTAAGATTATAGGGTAAGGTAATAAATTGTCTGATTTCACTAACATAATTATTACAAATGAATGTCTGCCTCTTACCAAGTATTGGTAGTGCATGTGAATTGGAATAAAACACCTCAAAACATCAAATGTACATGGTTACTCAAGAGATACTATGGATGTTGCAACTCAGGTGTAGAACATGAGCTTCCAGAAAGGGTCCTCTTTTGTCAGAACTGACCCTCCTCTTCATTGAAAACTACAGATTCTTTACCCTTTTCTTTGGGCCATTCCCAACATTTCCCAGTAATAAAAAATTACAGAATTTCCTTATACCTTTCTCAAGAAAATGGAATTATTTTTTGCAAAGATAACTTTTAAAATCATTTTACTTCTACTCCTAAAATGCAACAGCAGAAACACACCAAACATTTTACAAGGAGCAATAGATATTGCCTTCTTTCTCAGACGTCACTTCATTTAGCTTCTCTCTGGAGCTCATGACATTTCTTTTAAATAAAATTCTCTATGTGGGTGGAAAGCATGCTTGAGTTTGACACCCGTAGGATGGAGACAGAAGTCACGAGAGGTCAAAGACACCTCAAAAGCTGATATAATCTACAGGGGGCTTACTACTTACTGTAGATTACATGGTATTACAACTCATAAAACACACCTCTCAAGTGTGATTTCTCTGGTCTTGCTCATCTGCAGTTGAATAACAGTGAATTTCATGCTGTGCTTATCTTTAGATCATTTAACAAACACACTTGTTAAAAAACAAGCTGATGACATTTGAAAGAAAGCATGTTTGGTACATAAAGACTCTGCACACTGATACTTTCCTTTTCCTGTGTGGGAGAATTATGCTATGCTGGACTCAAACTGGAGTGGCTATATCCTCTGAGAAATCACCATATGCTCAAATGATTTGCTGTCATACACCAGAGGCTAAAAAGCACAAACAGATACTAAATTTTTTAAAAAGCTGCAGCTCGGGAAATGGAAAACAGCCTCAAAAACTGCAGTTTAATCCACATGTATTTTAGGCAAATGTATCTCTTTCCCAAGCTAATTTTGGACAGAATTATTCTTATGAATGGGAAAATTGTTCTCCATCATTAATGATTTAACTAGATATAAACAAGTTACTGTGAATAGCAGACACTCAGGAATCAGCTGATTCTCAGCATGGCACAAGAGTAGATGCACTTTGAGACCAGTTAGCTTATCTGTCAGCAAAGAAGGTAATTAAACCTCTGACTGTAAATACAAGAAAAATCCCATTTTCTAACTTTAACAGCATTTAAAATCATATTTGGGTTAAAGTATGTTGAACATTCATTTTGATTAAAAAGAAGAGGTAGAACCCATTAAAATTTCTACATGGGACCCCACCTATATCACAGAACATTAGCAACAGTAATCAATTTTAATGTCTTCAGTGGGATTAGGAAATATCCACTACTCATATGGATTGTAGTTCCATAAACTGTCACCCCACTCTGGCTGTATTTCACGAGTACCCCTTCTGGGGACTTCAGAATTTTAGGGACTTTGATGTCTTAAACTTCGCATCTAGTGTCCACACCTGGTCCTTAAATTAATCTTTCATTTATCCCTTTAAACAGAACACTGCAGGTAGCAGATGAGAGCTAAAACACCCTTTAAGATCTCCTTCTTGCGGTCACTACTGTTAAAGGAAAATATTTAGCTGAACTGAAAATAAATGTACATAAGCAAAGCAAGCAATTTAATGGGAAGAAAGCTATTTCTGAAGTAAGGAAGAATAGAAAAAGAATACTTTATTTCGCCTAATGTTAAAGTTATACTGTAGGTTGGACTGCAAGAGTTTGAGATCATTTTAATGTTGAATAAATTATTTCATTAAATAGCAAACCTAATCTAATAGTAATAACTGCTCCAGACACTGAACATTTCCACAGAAGGAAATGAGTTGAATTTCATGGGCAAGTTATCCAAGATTTTTGTAGCTGTTTGCTAGACTACACACCCTAAATTTTATACTTTCCAGGTCACGGACTGCATTTCCCGTTACAGGGAAGGAGATTTTGAGCAATTCTGTGATATAAATCATGGACAGGATACAAATTAAAACACACAGATACATATCTATTATTATGGTTTTTAATATTAAATTCTGTTTTCAGAAAGACAGCAGTTGAACCTCATCACAAGAACAGATGGTTGGAAGAGATTCTTCTAGATCACAGTTTGATACACCTACAGGCCTTTCTGTGTGATTTCTCATTTGTTAGATATTCTGGAAGTAACATCTTCTATAAGATGTATGCTGAGCTACCCAAAAAAGGGATTTCTGTTTCCATGGAAATTTGCATATTTCTGCATCTGGGAGAGAAGGGGTATTCAAAATGAAACCACATTTTTTCTAACTACCTGAAAATTGAACTGTCCCTTAAATTACTATTTCAGAAAAAGGAGTATGTCATTAATTCATTTCTGGGATCATAGTAGGTGCTGACTGCGAAGAACTAATGGCCAAGATAAAATGACTAACACCAAGTTCTTTGCGCAGCTGGTAAGAACTAGTGTGCTTACAGCTCTCGTACATCATCTCTCTCGGCTGGGAGGCTCAGGGCTTCCAAAAAACCTCACCAATTGGTTCACAGCATAGACAAAAATATCTACATTCCTTCTACTATATAAACGAAAATAGTTTAAAGGAAATATTTGTTGAAAAAAGATATGTGCTTGAAAGTAACACTGTAACATTCCTGTTCGGTTCTATAGGTACCTGGCAGACACATTTGTTGTGAAGGAAACACATTCATTAACGAATGTCAGTGGTGTTGTTCCAGTGATGTCTTCCCATTGGGCAGGGGTGGTTCCTCCTGAAACAATAGAGATTTTTAAAAAAATTAATTCCGAATTTTTAATCCCTATGAAAATAATCTCAGGCATGCCTTCTCTTTAGGTCCATGTTATTCCACTAGTGTTAGTAGGATTGTACGGGTTTCTCCTGAGAAAAAAAACAAAAGTGCCCAAATGATTTTCAAATGATCAGTCCTGTGGCACAGCTCCCGAAATGTTAAAAGAGGCTAGAATTCACGGGGGAGAGATGTAATTTCTTAGAAATTACTTTTGTTCATTCTAGACTATTCACATATGTGCGGCAAAATTGGCCCAGATATAGCGCAGTTAAACCTATGTTATTACACTTGGGAAGCAACAATAATGTTACAAATAGTAACAAGTACAATTTATGATTTCTATAATCTACTTCTTTTTCAAATAAGTCAAAGATTCAGGTCCAATATGTACATAACTAAAAAAATTCTTCTCCATGTTGCTATGAAAACCTGTGAAACAATCTGTGTCTGACAAGCTCCCTAGAAGATCTTGCAGTAGAAATGCGCACCTCCATATTGTGCTGTACAAAACCAGTCTTCTGGATTCCTGTCATTCTGTTAAGTGTTTCAGCCCTCTGTCACAGACATTCCCAGCTTCCTATTTGGCCCATGCAGCTGAAAATGTGGGCACAATCTGTTACCCTGCAGCTGTGTTTTCAAGTTCTTCAATGTGTGTCTCTGCCTCACCTTTTGGTGAAGAACGTTCAATTGGTTTCCAGTTACCTTAAAATCACACTAAGCTTACAGAAAACAGAAATAAAAGTGCTTATTTCTAACAGTAGTTACAAATATTTATAAAACATATACGAAGAAATAAATGAAAAACTATGCATAACCTGGGCTAAGTCAGAATGTGTGTCTGTCCTTCCTCTCAAATACAGCTGACTTGTTAATTCGACCATGTGGCACAGTCTTTATGCAAACCTTAAACCAAGTTGTATCTGTAAAGAAATACTAGTTTTCAGGAAATTACTCCTTTTGGTGAAGAGTTCTTGGAATCAGTTGCCCTTTTCAAGTTTTCTAGAGGATCCTTGCAGATCCCTCCAAGAAACTTACTCAAATTCCTCTTTATAGAGGAGACCATTCCTCTCTATTTAAATAAACATTGTTTCACTCTCTTGGAAATGCAAATACTTCTTTGTTGACCAGATGGTTTTTTCTGGTATTTCAGCAGCTACCTAACACCTTTGGATCAAGAAACTGTAAAAGCACCTGCGTTCTCTGGAATGACTAACTGTCACATTTCAGTGTGCAATGCATCTTTCATTAGACTGGTATTTGAATCAGTTTGAAAATTAAGAAAGATGCTAACTTCTAAACATAATAAGTGCATGCGGCTCACTTCTGCCCCGTAACTGAGACTGAATGAGATGCTAATCACTTTGGAGTTATAGCAAGTAAAAAATGTTTAACTCCAATATTTCCCTCTGAAGCATACCGTGACATTATGTGTGTACTACACTCACTCTGCTAGGCAGAGGTATGTTGGTTCTTAACAAACAAACTATAAGGAAAATGCAAAAAAAACCCCAAACCCGAACTCTATGATTATGCTACACATCTCTTGTTAGTCCAAACAACAAGTGTTACTTCTGCTATAAAGCAATTGTTGGGAATGTAGTTTAACCTCTCATCCCCGTCAGGTTTTCACCAAGCTGTCCGTGTGTACAATCAGTTTAACATATTCAGCCCACGATGACTGACAATTTTAAGATGCACTTAAAAAACGCTAGTCCTTGAATCCTACCTGTTATGCTGCACAGTAACCTCAGAGTGGGCGTGTCGCCTCCATAACCATTCATGAGCCCATCGCTGGAGGCCTTGGGGACGGGAATCGTCATCGTGATGGGTTTATGGAACTTCCTTCTCCTGGGCTCCAGTGTGACTATGGGACTGAAGGTAGCCTTGTTGCCTAAAATCTTCTTTATAAGTTCAGTATGCATAGGTTGAGCCTTTCCAAAGCAAAAGACAAAAACAGAGTAGTTACTTGCTTAACGACTATGTAAAGAATGGGCTCTGTATATTGCCACGCAATCCTTAAGCTTTTACACTAAATGGCACAATTTCCTGTGAAAATCTGCAGACAGAAGAACTGACTACCAGTGAGAAGGGGAGACCTTGCTTTTTCAAATTTCCCACACCTTCCTCCTCTTCCTATGCCCTTTCATGGTGCTTTACAACTCTAATTCCATTCACTTAACCAGTAGCAAATGATTCTCTTGTGACATTTTTTTAATTTTTGTTTTCGTTAGAAAAAGCAGTGAGCTATTCTAGCAAGCTATTCAGCTATTCACAGGGGATGTCAACATGCGCAGTCTCTTGGCCAAGGTAAGCTGTGGATGCATGCAGCAGGAGGAGGGAATAGACGCAGGGGAAAGACTCATCCCCTTTTCAGTACTGAACTGCTAGGCTGCCTTACTTCATGCTGAGAATCTGTCCATTTGACCTAGTTATTAAAGCACTTTGTAGATCTCTGATGCTTTTCATAAGAAGTATTTAAGATTTTGTTCTATGCCCTACACTAATATCATCATCACCACCAAAATTAGGTGCTTTTCCCAAGATGATATAAACAGTTGACTAACAGGAATCTGAATTAACTAGAATACCCAAAGCTTTACCACTTGCTTTGACTTTTGCATGTTGGGTTTTTTTTTTTCCTTTATTATTATTACTAGAAGCATTCTATACAACAACATACAATTTGATAAGCTGAATATGTTGGTTCTTCATTCAAAGAAGGTGATTCTACACTAAGAAAAAAATGAAGTAAGACTTGTAATTGTTTCATTGTACCTGGAGGCCAACACGAATCCGTTTGGTGAGAGCGCCTTCTGGGAAGACTGCCTGCACTTGTGGTACCACCGTGCTGCTCAGCACCCCTCCCTCAGGGCCGATGAGGTTGCTGTCCTGTTTGATCCGGGAAACCACTGCAAAGTACTGAGGGAAATCTCGGGTGATGATGCGGCAGATACGTTTCTTCTCAAGTTCCTCCGGGGTGTCAAGTACTGAGGCCAAAAGAGAAGATGGTCAGAAGACGGGAATTTTGTAGAAACAATACTGTGAACTTCAAAATGCATTCAAACTTTTCACAGTTCAATTGCAATTTATAGAAGTATTTTGTCTAGAAATTGAAGGGGGAAAGGAAACATAGTCCAGTATTTTAAGCTCAGCTAAAACAGAGTAATCAAGAAAGGAACAGACAGACAACTAAATGAAGGGACCTTAGGACAGCAAACTGAGAACACGTTAACAACATCCCCCAAATCAGCAGGCAAACGAGCAAAGGGAACTGTCCAAGTCCCTTTCTACTTCCCATGTTTACACTATGGCCTTGAGTAGCATTAAGGAAACTAAACTCCAAATCAAAAAAGTATCAAAGTATGAATTCAGCTTTAAGTATGTGAGTCGGTTTGTTTAGATTGTTTTGTTTTGTTTTTTTAAAGTCGTCAAAACTAATAACAAATTCTGCAGAAACTAGACAGCCCAAGGCCACGCTGTTCTCTCAGAAAAGAAGAGTACCCATGACTGACATTCCCTCCCACACATGTAGCTGCTCGGAAAGGATTAGTATGATAATTGCCTTGTTTTGGAAAGATGTTTGCTATGGAAGCTTTTCGTTTAACACTCTGAAAAGGAGCAGTAGGAAACAAAAGCCTAGCATCTATTCTCAACTTCGTGACAGTAGATTTTGTTTTGTGCCACGACTTCAGCAGAGCGTACAACGGAAGTAAGCACAAGTACCCAGTGCTTCTGCTCCTGTACCGAGAACGTGATTATGCTCCAGTGTGACTGAAATGAAATGAAGTATCTGGAGAATGTAGTGCCAGACATTCTAGGGTGGACCAAATATGAGGCGCTAAACAGAATAAATGGTAAAAGCTATTGCCCTTAGTTATTACAGAAGTAATGCAGGAGCAGAATTAAAATAAACAAAAGTGACACTGGATACCTTCATCCATCCCATTCAAGATTTCATTGAGCTCATCCTCAGTGTATTCACAGAAATGCTCTTTCCAGCTGTCCCCGTTCTCACTGCGCAGGATCACCAGCTCTCTCTCTTTCCCACGCAGAGCAGCAAAATGGGGAATCTCCACAATCACAGGCCTGGCACAGCAACACAGCGCATTAAGTGCATACGGGAGAGAGGAAGAAACAGGATTAACAGCAACTCTATTCAGTCTGCTACAAAGTGACCTGGAATTCTGCCTATTGCACTGGAATATTTTGACATAATCCTAAACTAGTAGGTCACTAACACATCCTAGATTTTTACAGGGACCCAGTAAATGCTGAAGAACAGATTAAAAAGTGCATTCACCTCTTTCCACAGTGTGAATGGTATTTGTTAAGATAATAGTATTTAGCTAGAAATTTGGTAATTGTTTCACAAATTCATGAAACTCATGCTCATTTTAGTTGTCACTACTGTCTGGGTTAACCTGCGCGACTTCATTTCAAAGAGAATCTACTGTAACATATATGAACAGTGGGACAAATTCTGATCTCACTTATACTAGTGCAAATCAGAATAATTTCATTGCAATCAGTGGTCAATTGTGTCCTGTGCCAATTTTACTTCATTGTAATTCTATATGTTCCAATGAATTTATTCCTGATTTACACTCTAGGAGAGACAAAGGAGGTCTGAGGACATCATCTGGGTTTCTACTTCAGTATAGGAGATAAGAATTTGCCTTGTTGCCTGACAAGCAGATGTCAATATATGTATAATTCCAGATATATATATACACATACAACACATATGTGTACATATAATATATCTATATTTATATACACATATACATACATACTCTTAGAAATAAGAGAGCAAATACAAATATATTTGTACATACACTTCTCTAATTAGAGGACTCAGGTTACCACGTGCATAGTAAATGTCATGTGTCTATTATACTGGTGGTATCCAACATATAACTTATTGATTAATCATTCCTTGATACAAAAAAAATCTTAAAATTTACAGTAGATTCCTTTTTTTTGTCCCAATCCAGGTTGCTTTGCTACAGACATCAAGCACATAACTAGGAAGATTTCATGCCAAAACAAAAATGAAAGGCCACAGTACTTTAAGAAAAAGATACAAACATACCACCAAAACAAAACCACAGACCACAAGGGTTGAAAAATGGTCCACTAAGGGTTAGGTGTACAAAATTTCAAATGATAGAAAGGGACAATATCATGGGCATAATGACATAAAAAAATCATATTGCAGGAGGAGGAGAAGAATGGGGAGGTCAGCATCCATCAATTTGTTTCAAGTCTCTCCTACCCAAGGAATTTGGTCCCAGGAGGCCCCAGCTGAAGGATTCGGCTGACCAAGCTTTCTCCCTCATTAAGTGGGGGAGGAGCCGTAGGCAGATGAAGTTTACTGAGTACATCCAAAGCAGCAGTGAAAGAAAGAACATAAATAAACTTTATGTATTTTTTGTGCCAGAACGTCAGTGCCACCGTCTGGTCCACAGAGTGGAATTAGGCTGTACGCTGAATAAGGTTCCATCCTAGCGATGACAATTTGGTGACCAAAATCAGCAAAGTTAGCTTTGTTAATTGAGGGTCTTTTCTTATGGGAAGACAAGGGGAGTTTTGGCAGTGAACCCAATGGGAACAGGATTTGGACCTTGGAATACACCTCTGCAAACAGTACAGGGATTTCCTGATTTCACTGCCAATACAATACCTAGAAAAATGCTTGCAGGAAGAGTACAAAGATCTGAGAAAGAATAAACCTGTGCTATTTCCTGGTCTTTCAGGTGAGACATTCTCATTAGCTAGAGAAACCATTAAAAAGAAAATGGGAGACATACTTAAGGTCCATTTGTGTGTGACAAAAGATGACGGGAAGACTGAATGTGACAGCACAGTATTTCTAGTGCTCTTTAGGTTTCAGAACTGCTCTTGCTTTTTTACCAGATTGGAGCAACAGTGAAATAGCCAAACCATGTCTGGGGTAAGTTCTCCTTTCACACTCCATGTAAAAGCAGTGGGTAGTTAAAAACTACTAAGCAACATTTTTCACTCCCTAAGCTCAAACTTTTAGAAAAAGCACTAAGAAAGATGCTGGCTCTGATGACTGCCTGTTATAATAGGATTTTAAAGCAACTGATTTGTTTTGAGATGGATTTAAACTACTGTTGTTTACAGAGTCACTTTTTTACAATTTCTGAATGAAGCTATTTATTGTAATAGAAGGGGTTCCTTCAATCATCCACTTTTGGATGCCACAGTTGATAGGGAGAGAGAACAGTTGGTAAAACAAATAAAAAAAAGTGTTGACAACTGCTGCTTTCAGCTGAAAATTGCTAAAACAAGCTCAGCAGCAGCCACAAATCTGATCTTTCTATGGGTTTTGCAGCATAGGACAAAAGAAAAGGCCAATATATTCCAGGGTTGTCCTATTGCTCAATTTAGCAATATCAACCCCAGAAAAATCAAAGGCACTGTGCTTCCCTGATAGGCCAAATTACTGATAACACAAGCCTCTGAAATAAGAAATAAGCAGCTGTAACTTGTGTTGTATATGTAGCAGGCTTCACATTCGGGTTTTAGATCAGTGCTGTGCTATTCATGCCTTGTAGGTAGATTATTTAAATATAGTATGAACTGCATTTTCTGGCTCCCAAGGGGTCTTCAAGGGGTCTTTTCCCACTATAATATCACAACACTGAGTAATAGTTATATCCAAGGAAGCACATTAACCTTAGCGCTAGTGCTTAAAATATCCGTTTTCAAAGGAAAAGGCATAAAAGCTTTGTGAATTGTTAACTACCAACTTATTTGTATTTCACACGACCAGTCTGTTACCATATATTACAAACACCTTTTTTTTTTTCTGTTCAAGTCTTGAAAAAGGAACCACTTCAGTGCAACTTGCAAACAGATGACTGTAGACCGAACATTTTCCTTTAGGCCATATGGCACCCCTTACCCAAGAAACTGAGCACCAGAAGGTCCAACTTCAATCAGGCGGCTGGCCAGACCTTCGCCTTCTACCATGGGAGGCATGGTGGCCAGGCGGTGGCGTTTCACCAACCGGCAAGTCACTCGTGTCGGAGCAGTGCACTTCCGTGGAGGGATAATGATTCGTAGTCCGTTATGTCTGCAGCCTCTCATGGCACCCCCACGAGCATCCACCATGAAACTAACTAGGAAGCTGAAAAATCGGGGG
>VXAK01016455.1:55321-65345 GCA_013399435.1 Arenaria interpres
GGGGGGGAGGGGCGGGAAGTGGTGGAAATTAGATACAAAACATATCGAAATTACTTTTGGTTATGTTCCACATATGTTAACAAACTACATACGCAAATATAGCTCTTTCTCAAGATGTACAATTAGAAAAAGCCTTTCTCCCATGTGAAGCACCAAATCTTGCTCAGAAAATTTATTAATTTAATTGACAACTGCTATCTAAGAGTTCTTCACAGAAAGTCTTATTTTACAGTGCTGCTGTTGGTAAACATACCAGCAGTCAATAATGCATGTGAGCACGTGTGTATGTACCTAATAGAGATAAAGTCAAGGGCAAATACCACTACTCTGTACCCGCTAGCATCTATATTGGAAAATTGGCACTCTTTAAATGCTTCACCAGCAAGTACACCTAATAGAAGAAAATGATTTATGACTCAAGAATATAAAGCCAATTCTGATTGGAGGAGTTGTTGGGGTTTTTTTAGATCATTTATATGGTCTTCTAGTTATTTGATAAACTATAATTTCTAACAAAAAGGGGGTTGCATTAAAAAAAACACATCAAATTTAATTCTGGAGTGCATGGATGCAATTTTTAATACATTGGTGGACCACCACCTATTTATATTAAAAAAAAACCCCAACATGTCATTATTTTTTGAAGACAAATTTTGGATTTTGGTGGGATGACAATAGCTATAGTCACGGTATAAGAAGTTTACATATGGATTTTTACTTTTCTCCGTTACTTTGCATAGCAATACAATGTCCCAGCGGAAAACTTACAAGTGCAGAGAGCCATCTGCAGGGAGCTCTCTTCTAGCACAAGGTAAATTATCTTATTTATTTCTTTTTTGTTAAAAGGGAGAAAAACATTTCATGGAATTTCTTTTATACTGAACTTTTTATAGTTCCATAGATAACCAACAGGGTAGATTTTGACAGATTTCTTACAAAGATTGGGAACATTCTTGGGAAAGGTGTAGAACTACTTCAATTTATATTTTTTTTTACTGGTTTATGACTTCAGATCATGCCTGATGTGGGATGGGAATGTCAGGTTGCTGGAAGTGAAAAATAACAGTAGATAAAACAGAACGGTATCAAGCCTACTTCTAGCCACTAAAATAGAATCATCACATGGGGAGTCACAGAAATGCTACTGAAGGACCTGCAATAGAGAAAAACCCTTATAACATGATAACAAATACAGGTTGTTTTCCACTGTCCCCTTGACCGTTCTGTGCAACCAACATTGCATCCATTCGTTGTCCACACAGCTACAAGGAATTCCACATGCTGTAAAAACACAACACTCAACACACCGTGCAAGTCAGAGAAATGGATGATGGAAAGGAGCCACAAGCGCCAGTCAGAAGCACACCATGCACCACGGATGCCAGTCTTTCTCACACATGCAGTCTCCTATTCTACTGCCATTCATATACCTCTAGGTTTTGTTTAGTGTAAAAGTCTGGGTAGTACAACCATTATCTCATTCCTTAGAGGTTGGTGTTTCTGTGGTTTTAACAAGGGGGGAAAAAAAGAAAATGAAAACATTTTATAGCTTTGATTCACTAGGGATTAATTGAGAAAAATGGGAGCTTCCTTCATAAAATACATACTTTATACATTTTAAAGCATAGATGAAAGAAGAGCTTAAGAGATACTAAATGCTCAATTGTTGCAATAATGGTTTGCATTGCAATGTTCCTTTAACTGTACAAAGTAGTGTTATCAAAGTGGTTCTGAATGATGTTTCAGAGAATCGGTCCAAGTCTCTGCTATAATGGGTGCATTAGAGGCAGTTAATAACACTGAGTACTGGAAAAAGAGTTTCACTTTTTGATGCTAATACTATGAGCAACAGAAATACTACCCCCTCAATTACCAGAAGCTAATGAGTGCTCTTACTGAATTAAATTAGCATTCCCATCTTTCATTGTGTAAGCTGTCATGAATACAATTTTTAGGATTCAATTATCTTCATTATTGACGTAATAGTCAAGATTGTGTACTTTAACAACAAGATGATCTTCTTTCACTGTCCACCACTGAAATATTACTAGTGCTAGGTCATCTGTCTGTCTCGTTCTCCTTAGCTTATCTCCCCATGTGTCTAAGCAATGCCAAAACCAGTTAACTGCTAGAAGAATACACACACACAAAAGGTGAGGGTCCAAATCAAATAATACCCCTTCTGACTACAATAATGGCTTCTGTTGTTTTTAATATCGTGCTCCTTCCACGTATAGTAATTCAGAGTAACTAAAACATAAGCAGAGTGCTGAAATGCTAGTGCCTTCTCATAAAGCACGTTACACGATTAAGATAAAAGCTGAAAAAGCAGGAGGGGGTTTTGATTTTTACCATCTGTAACAAATTGGTATCTCATCTGACAGTCATAGCCCTGCGTTCTCATCCCTACAAAACCTGGGATCAAATACAGATCAATTAAAGACAGTGTGGCATTTGTCTCTAGGAAGCACTGGAGATGCAAAGGGATAGCTGGGTGCACTCAGGCCTTAAAATTGCAGCTCTTTCTTTCAGTTTAAGTTCACTAAAGGCACCTGGTGGGTCAGAGCAAGGTCTGCTAATGAATCCACCACAAGGTCTATCGGTCATCTATCACTGAAACCAACTATTGCTCCACAGAGTGGAAAAACAGACAAAAATAAATGTCATTGGAAGGTGGACACAAAGATAGCAAAGGTTAGGATAAAAACAGTAGAACATTATTTATTATTTACTGTAAAAACAACTGTTCCTATCATAAAGAGGTTATAATATCTTTACTAAATAATGAGACACAATCTGGCAAACAGGAGTATACACCAAAAAAATAGATTTGTGCCAAATCCCTGAAACAGACCCCCCGATGAAACAGGAGATTCCTGATGGGTTCTGTGACTTCTGGAGGAGTCTGAAAGGACTCAAGAGACTGCAAGGACCCTTCAACTGTTGGGCAGCAGGTTCAGGCAAACACAGACTAGTATGAGGACAGCACAGAGAGATTAGTGCCAGCTATCGCACTAAATATTAAGGAGCTGATTCACAAAACTATGATTCACAAAACTATAACTAGCTATATACTACTATGAAATTTCTGGAAAACAAATTTTGGAGAACTAGCATGAATATAGTGTGAAAGAGAGAAATGGAAGGGGAAAATTCCTTAGCTCCAGAGCCGTGGCATAAATGTCGGAAGGCATAGTATAGTGATGCAGGATTTGTAGAGCTGACGCAGAATGGAAAAATATTCTTTTTCACCATACCACCCTCTTTATTCCCCAACCTTTTGCCACATTCATTTTTTCATCCACTTATTTAATCCAATTTCTTTTTATCTTCTTTTTTTTTTATCAGCACATTTCACATAATTTTGGATATGCAATAGAGCCAAGCAAATAATTCATAACAAAGCATCTTCTGAATCATTGCAGCCTCTTTTTCTGCCTATCTGCTATGTAATAGGGCATCTGGAACTGTTCCAGGACTGGAAAAGCTTTGCCCTTTTGAAGGACTGTATGTATGGATGGATATACAAATAATTTATACAAAACTAATGCATGACATAAAACAAGCTTTCTGAAATATGTGCATTTAGGAAAGTGAAAAAGTTGTATGACTAACGTAAAGGAAATGTAAAATGCAAATTAATTATATTTTTGCCCACACACACACACATTATTTTTCCCCTCCCTAATGTGTCTTTTACTAGATGATAAGTGACAAGACTGAGATAGGAAGAGATTGGACTCAAATGAAGAAGCAAAACTAGCAGGAACAGGAGACATAAAGCTTTGCATAGGTCTTCCTGTTGTGACTTAAAGCTTCTTAAGATCCTCCTTCTGCAAAGGGCATCGGGCACCCTCTGCTCATGCTAACTGGATGGTGTAAAAAGTGGCTGTTGACAGGAAACTCAGAGCTTACTCCATGTTCCAGGTGCAGGAAGTGCTACCACCCATCTACGTACAGAGAATGAAGAGGAGAGGGCTCATTAGAAAGAAGCACAAATGGCTGTAAGGAGTTCAAGGGGAAGGGAGGGGGGAAGGAAAAAAGAAAAAATGTTAATAAAAGGTATTAAAGGGAATCAGAAAGCTCTTACAGGATGTCAGTAGATGAGGAGAAGCAGCATCCTAAAAAAATGAGGCCGATAAATGTTCCCTACATGCATCTATGATAATTTATTATAATATTAAAAATTTAGGAAAATGTAAAAGAAACAAAAACAACTTACATGAACTCCATGTAGATATAATAGCTACAATTTTCAGAAGGGCTTAAAAATGGCACAATAGGGGAAGAAAAACCTTAGCAGGGACTAATTATGGTTAGGAGAAATGAGATAAGATTGAGGAGAGGGAAAACAACATGAACAGGAGAAGACTTTTGGACAGCTGATAAGTAGGAAAACATTCTTGTGAGCCAAAATAAGTGAACTGATCAATCAAGCAATGCATCAAAATTGCACGTACTTTCCATCAGCAAAAGTTTATTTCAGAATGCATTTTAAATACCCTTCCAATAATAACTATAAGGCAAGCATCCTTCTTTAGCACTGACTTCAGTTTATTTTGGCAACCCATCGCAGAACTTAAATTTCAATTAAGTGATGATTCAAAAATCAAAACAGATTATGGGTTAAAGTAGAAAAGTCAAAATTTGTATGTCAAGGGCAACAACAATCTTTCTCAGTATTAAGACAGCCTTTGAGTAAGTTTCATTTTCTGCCAGTTTTAAAGGTTTGGTTAGATATGATGCATGACACAATCATGTGACCCTGACAGTCTTGCAAATTGGATCAATACTGAGCTTTCCTGAGGTTTAGCAAGGTGGCAGGCCAATTTAATAGCCAAATCAATGAAATAAATTACGTTTTTGGAAATCATTGCCTTCTCTCTTTTAAATAGAATGAAGGGGAAATGAGGATTTTTTTAAAAAGAAAAAGTAAAGAATAAAAGCAGTTCTTTTCTAGGAATAAGTTATAGACTGCAGCAGAGTCCATACATGCTTCTGTTAAACACATAGTTAGCAGTTAGATCAAGCATCATACATTCTCCCTTAATTAAGCAATACTTCCTCATAAATTAGAGAGGCCATTTCATTCTCTTCAATTTTAGAGCAATTAAAAACTACATACTTGCCATATGAAAGGTAGCTATATCAAATAACGCTGGCTACAGCATCCTTCTGGTTGTGGACATATATAAAAGGCCCCTAAATCTTTCAGGCTGTTTCTACGTCTTTTGCAGTGAGCAGAGCAAACAGCAATGGGTTTTCTAATCATTCCACTTGAATTGGTTCCATTTTACCTCAAACCAGGACAGAACAAAACACAGACAAATATATATGCATTGGATTTATCCACCTTACAAGGACAAAAAGCTGGGATGTATTTTCATGAAATATTTGTATTTTAGATCCGAGCCCAAGTTATTCCCTTTGCTGAGTTTATTCATATGGAATTAATTTTTTATCTATGCTCATTTGAAAGATAATAGCAGGATGAACAAATAAAACAAAAAAATTGATGTGTCAACACTGGGGGGTCAAAGAAGATACTTATTCTGTAATTTGTGAAGAATCCCTGCTATGTGAATAGCTTTGCAGAAGAGTCACAGTTTCAGGTGGCTGCGAATGCAAAAGCATGTTGGCACTCAAATGCGCTTCTCATTCTGCAGAATCATTTGCAGAGCCATGCAAACCCAGAGCGTTAAGTGCCTTTCTAGAACAGGCAATAGTTCTTTGAACACACAAACCCAGAATAGGCAAAATCAATACAGCACCACTTCCATACGGTCAGTTCAGGTATGATTATTCTTTCAAACTAGCTAGGCAGGCACACATGCTCTCATCAGGTAGCAGGAAACAATAAAAGGGTCTAACACATTGTAGACACATTTAAGAACTTTTCTGCGTACATTATCTTAATTTTTAAAAGAAACTGGGAAACAAGGAGATAGCAGCATTCAGTGTTAGTCGCGGTCTGAAGAAGCAAAAACAATCAGGGTGCTTCAGCCATTGAAAAGTATTCAGCCGGAGAAGGAAAACTGATAAAAAGTCTGAAATTAAGAAAAAAGACCTTGATCCAGCTCCTGCTGAAGTCAACAGCAAGTTGTTTAACTACGTCAGTGTCCTTTCCATCAGGCTGCAAATATGCCATTCATCAACAAGGCAAAATACACATTCCAGGAGGACAAAAAACATGATAGTACACAGGAAACCACTAGAGAATTGATTTATGTTAACATTCTCTTCCCTGCATTAGTCAACTACAAAGAGATTGAGTGACATGACCTAAAAATACGGGTTTGTAGTTTGGGGTTTTATTTAGCCACTTATTAATTTTGCACAGCTGAATATTTAAGAAGATTTTCATCTTTCTACCATTACGTTAAAGGAAACGAAGAGGTATTGTGCCAATAAACGCTCAGTTTGCCAAGGGAAGACAATATCCCTTGGGAAGGTACCATTTCATGTGTTCTGTGCAGGATGCAATGTCCCAGTGATTCAATCACTGATCAACCACTGTCACACAAAAAACACATATGGCATGAAAACTTAAAATATACTGAGTCCGTGCTGTTATTCTACTAGTTTAAATATGGTGGCTCAATTTAGAAAATATGGCATAGGGAGTGGCTCTGCAATATTCTTCATATAGGTAAGTGACATAAAAGGCTCACTTTATAATATAACAGTTGAAACTAAATCTATGTACAGTGGTTTGTGTTGGATTATTTGTGGTGGGGTTTTTTTCTCCTTCCTTTTAATAATATTAAACCATGCCACCAACAGAGAAAATGTATTGCTAATTAAATCAATAGTTAAAAAAATCTAGGAATGTATAAGAAGCTTTGCTAAGATTTTTTGCAGTGGACTTATTATGTGACCAGTATTCTTTTCTTATAGAGGACAAAGCAGATGGGAGCAAGCGGACACTTACTGTATAAGAAAAGTAGGGCCATGTGTAGCTATTACTGCTAGTCAGAGTAGGTTATTTTTTTCTCTTGGCTAATGTGCACTATCAAAACACTAAAGCATCCTGAAGTGAGGTAAGAGAGGAGGATAAATAGGGTGGGTGAGAAGTGCAATGTATTAAAGAAAGAAATTATGCAGAAGTTCACCTGCTGTTGTCATGATCAAGACATGGAGAAGAGCATCTGCAATAGAATAGATGATTTAACATCAAAAAAGAAAAGAAAGGGAAAAAAAGAATGAGTTAAATGAAATACTAAAATATTGGAAAAATGAAACACATTTCTAAATTAAACACATGAACATATATATGCATATTGATTACATGTGAGAAGGTAGGAGTGAGTATGAAAAATAAGCCTACATAAACACCCTTGGTTACAAACGGTTACTATTACTACAGCAGTAAAGCTAGAGTGATCTGGTTTCTCTAAATACATTCTCAAACTGAAAGTCAGAGACCTGCAATATATAGTTAGATTCTGAGTAAATCCTTCAGAACCAGATTAGGGGACATGCTACTGAGTTTAGGTATCCACATCTAAAATTTGGACCATGGTATATCAAAGGGTAAGGTATGTAAGGTGATTCCAGCCAGTGTTTATGAAAACACAATACTTCATTACTTTCTTTTCTTCAAATTTCCTACCAATACATTCTCTCCTCCACTTTATTCCATTTCAACATGTTTCTTGTCCTCCTTTTGTTCTGCATTACAGAATGACAAATTTCAAACATTCAGTTTGACCTGATTAGGCTCTTAGTAACGTGTCATGGGGCCAGTTAGTTTCCTGATGTCGCTTTTTATTATATATGTGTATATATATATCTCCATTGCCATTTTCTTCCATCAACGTGAACAGTGATTTGTTATTAATGAAAAATGCCTGCTGTTTTACCTTATTGTAACTTTCTGAGTAAAGGTCATAAAAACTACAGATTAATTTGAAATCGCTTAGACTTTCAGATTTTAGAAATGACTATCAGCTGGTCGCTGCCAGGTCCTGTTTCCATAACTATTTCCAGGAAATTAATCTCACATTGGGGAAAAAAATATTATGGGTTCAAAATACAACACTTGAAATATATCTTGTTTACCTTGTTAGCAAGGATCCAGCCTCCTTTTTTGCAGACATGCAGCTAAGAATGATAATTCACATTATTTGTCACAGTTCGAGCTGCCCGGTCCCTTATCCTTCTCCCTTTTTCGTTGACGGAAGCAACAACTTCCAGAAAGGTAAATTCACTAATAATAACCCACTGTTTCATTTTGTCAGATACAAGTACTGATACACTCGGATCATTTATTAGTCAAATAGGAACTTGTTCATCAAATTATATAAAAGAAATCAATATCTTTCCTGAAAAAGGAGTTTTACCGTGAGCAAGCCAGAGTTGGAAAAACTGCAAAGCTACTACATATCTTGCTCTAGAACACAAAAGCAAGTTAATCTCAAAGCATGAACTCAAAGCTCCTTCCTCACAGTGCAAGGCTCCTGGCAATATGTCAGATTTTCCTCTCTATTTATCTACCATACCTTTACATATTTGTCAGTAAAATTCTTAGAACTATAATCTATACAACTAAATTGTGGGATTTTTTTTTACTATATCACCAGAACCCGGGTATGAAAACCACATGACTTTGCATATAATTTATACTTTCAAATCTTACAGTCATCCTTATCTTCATCATTCACATAGGAAGACATAAGAATGTGATACTGTCAAGCATTGTCTAAATGCTGCAAGTGAAATATTTCAGTTCAGTGGTTTCTTGCCTTTCAACTTAATGAAAATACATGTGTTCTTCCACAATAAGATATTGTGAGATATGAGATTAAAACTGTGAAACACATTTGCATTATGTAGGCATTAGTTCTCATAATGCTTCAGCAGGAAATTATACATATTATCCCTTAATATTCCCAAATTATTTTCTTGTTTTCAAAATGGCTGCCAAAGACTCTGACCGAAGATACTGCTTTTCTTTCCTTAATGATGAAATTATCATACTGAAACAATAGTTACACTGAAATTTTAAATGGATGGTTAAAACATTTTCCCCTTCTGAAGTTTCAGACATAGGAGAAGTTTTGGTTAGTTATGCAAAGGCTGAAATATATGCCTGTGAAATTCCAGACCAAGAGAACAGTTCTCTCTAAATATATCCTTCTGCTTAGGGGTGTCACAGTGTGATCCACAGAAACACTTCCCTACATTCCCCACATTCCTTACATCAGCAAGAACCCAACAACAATCTGGGGTTAGCCACTGAAGTAGTGCAGGAAGAGAACACTCTCATTTTTTTTCTCAGATTACACAGAATACAACATTAAAGTCACCTGTGCCAAATAAATTACTGTCCAATACTTTGCTAATGTGTTACTTCATAAAACACAGTCTGAATTCAATAAATTTCCAGTGTCTTGGGCAAAACCAAGACCATGCCCTTGCTTAAAGCTACTAACAATGTTTATATAGGATTTCTTTTTATACACTAAGAGTTTTCTTTCATCACAGATGTATACTACTTCAATGCATGGTAGTTCTACAATTGGGTCACTTTTAAAATAAGGTCTTACAAGTCAGACCCTAGTAGGCAATGTATTTTCCTAAAAAAAGAGGTGTAAACAAGATGCCCTCCAACAGTTGATGATAACTTAATGATTCGGAAAAATCTAAGCAAGATAAAAAAGAAGCATTGTACAGTCCTTTCCAAAGGTTGAGTAATCATGATTATAGGTTTCTTTATTACAAGATTTAGTGGCGAGTTAGTTGGTATGTATAAAAGGAAGAACATAATTCGTGTCCTGTTAAATGTCACTATTCCATACAAGGCTGCATAGAGCATTGCTCCTCTTAAAATCAGATATTCTTATCCTACCACTATCATCCTGGTCACCCAAAAAGATCTAAATGCACTAATATTTTTTGAAAAAAAAACCCATAAAATTATTTCACATCCAAGAAATAAATGCCACTTATAGAAAGTATTCAGTTCATCCTCTGCGATCACTGGAAAGACCTAGCTTTCTGAAAGTGAAAAGCAATACACCCT
>VXAK01016456.1:0-19263 GCA_013399435.1 Arenaria interpres
TCCACCAGGACTCCCAGGTGTTTATCGGCCTCCTGGCTTTTAATGATGGGACACACACATGGTTCGGCGTGGGTGTAATTAAGGCTGGGCTAAAGAAAGAGCCACTCTGCTCCCCCTCACCCCGAAGAGGAGGGCAGCAGGGCTTGACCTTCTGCTTCCTCACTCGCTCCTCAGCAGCCAGAATTCTGGGGGGGCCACCATCCCACTTCAGCAGTCAGGAGCCGAGGTTGTGGTACCCAGGAGTTCCCTGCTGGCACCGAACCCAGGGAGGAGCTGACTCATCCCTGGGTGCCACTCCGCATGGCATCTTAAGATAAGCATTTTAGCTAATTTAACCCAATCTCTAATTTTAGTGTGAGCACAGCCGGGCAGAGCTGCCCAAACACCTTTGGCGTGTCCTGGGGGCACAGGAACCATCAGAGAGCAGCAGGATGCTCAGGGCTCGGGGCTGCCGGCCATCCCGGCGGCTTTCCTTGGTGGATGAAACCGGCCGGGAAGGTGGGAAAAGCCATGGCCAACCCTCACCTGACTGGCAAAGAAATGGCCGATGATTTTAACGATGACCTCCTCGTTCTCATCTGGGGTTTGGTCTCGCGGCACAATCACTTCTGCACTCGTTAAGTTTTGCAGTTCGTTCACCTGGAGCAGAGGAGGGAGCCCTGGGTGCGTTTTGTCGGGGAAGAGCCAAAACCCTCCCCTTGCCGGCGTCCCCTCGTTCACACCCTGTCCCCCCGACCTTGGGATGGCCACCTCCCAATGAGAACCACCAGCAGGACACGGGGGTTGGGGTCAAGACATTGCTGCGACCACCAAACCCCTTGGCTTTGCCCCCCAGGGCGGGCAGGGGTGATGGGTGATGCCCAGCTCTGCAGCCCCCCGGCTCGGGGGCAGCCGGGGGGGGTCATCCCTGCACCCCCCCACCTACCGTCTTGCCACCTTTGCCTATCACGCGGCCGGCGGCGAAGGAAGGCACCTTGATGTGAGCTTCAAGCTTCACTTCTTCTTTCGGGTTAAAGAAGTTTTCCTCTTTCAGCTTCCCAAATATTCGCCCCTGGGCCTGGAGAGGAGATGGGAGGGAATTAAAACCTGGGGTAGGGGGGGAGGCAGCCATCACAGCAGTGCCCGCTGTGTCCCCATCATCCCGCCCGTGTCCCCGTGGGTGATGACGTGCTGATGGGGATGACGTGCCGATGGGCAGCAGCATCAAAACCATGGTACCACCCAGCAAAGAGCTCCCCTGGCACTCAGGGAGGCAAACCCAGGCTGGCAGCGCTGCGGCCACCAAAGGGATGCTCTCGACTTGTCCCTTAGCGGGTGTGTGTGTGTGTGTGTGTCCGTGTCCCCCTCCTGCCCCCAGCCCCCACCTTCAGCCCAGCGCACCTTGAACTGAGCCTCGGGCGGCCCCGTGATGATGACCATCCGCTCGCTGGCGTCGGGACCTTCTGCTGGGGCGATCTGCGGGGCAATGCGGGGAGAAGGAGCATTAATTTTTGTCCCTGCTTTGGCAAGACCTCCCCTGTGTGGGACGTCCCCCCCCATGCAGGGATGTCCCCCCCATGGAGAGACACCCCCCCCAGTGTAGGAGCATCCCCTCCCACCCAAGCAGGGGTGATAACCCAGGCGGTTGCAGGACTGGCCTTCTACTATGTTGGGGAGCAAAACCGCTCCCCCGAGGACCCCCGTTGGCTGCCCTTGGCAGTAGGAAGGGGGAAACTGAGGCACGGGCCCCCGCAGCCCCCCCCTCACCTTAATGGAGGCCCCCGCAAACCGTGCCAGCTGCCGGATGTGCTGCCCCTTCTTCCCGATGATGGCCCCCACCGCCTGCGTCGGGATGAACAGGTTCACGACCTCCTGCTCCGGCAGCTGCGAGGGCAGGGAAGAGCGAGAGGGTCAGGGGACCCTCCAGACTAGGGAGAAGGTTGCCCCCCTGCCAGCATCCCAGGGCAGCAGTTGCCCGCCCCGGCCCCGCGCCCGCCCTCCCGAGATGCGGGAGCGAAGATCGGAGGGAGGGGGGTGCCGGGCACTTACGGGGTGCTGATGGGGGAAGGCCCCGGCTGGGGACGCTCCGTAGAGACCCGAGAGATACGCCGAGGAGCTCTACAGCAGGAAGGGAAAAGGGGGGTCAGCGACAGCCCCAACCTGCCAGCCCCTTCCCGGCCACCCCCAGCCCGACGCGAAGCAGCGTGCCACCACTGTGAGCCTGGCAGGGGACACGGGGACAACATTTCAGCCCCCGAACGCCCCCCTCCAGAGGGCACAGGGGCGCCCGAAGGTGCTTCGGGGTGAGCTGCAGCCCCGATCCTGTGCCTGCAGCACAGTGCAACGGGGCTGGGAGGCGGACGGGGGGCTCCCAGTTACCCCCAGTCCCTCACGCCACTGCTATTTTTCCAGCTGTGTCCTGCCAGCGTTTGTAGCCGAACACCAGCCCCTAAGGCCTTTCAGAGCAGCCGCAACCCTGGAGAGCCAAAACCATGCTGTAACCACCACTGGTCCCCTGTGGAGAAGGTGGGGGTTTGGTGAGAACTGAGCAAAACACCCGGTTTGGCTCCGATTTCCATCACCACTTCCCTTCTCCAGTTCCAAGAGAAGAAAAAGCAAAGGCTGAACAAGATGTTCTCCCAACACCTGGGCTGGGGACGGGGTGAAAGCAGCCAAATGCAAGGGGTGCGTGCCAGCACCCCAACCCAGCTCAACTCAACCCAACCCAACTCCTCTTCAACGCTTCTGTGTCTCAAACACATCAGACACTTCTCTCAGCAGTAGACACAACTCTCTCCTGCTCTGGATTCCAACAAGTGCAGCCAGATGCCACCTGCAAAGCACCATTTCTGAGGTGGAAGAGGAACAGACCCAGCTCCCCTGCCCACGGCAGACACTGCTCCCACTCCCAGTCCCCAGTTAAGCCCACTGCACCAAGGTTTTGTGCTCCTCCTCACACCAAGCTCATGCTCCCCATGTCCACCCTCTGCTGTTGGCCATGGGCTGCTCCATGTCTCCTACACCACCGAGTCACAGAATCCCATGGGGTTGGCAGGGACCTCTGGAGATCATCCAGTCCAACGCCCTGCCAGAGCAGGGCCACCCAGAGCAGGTCCCACAGGAATGTGTCCAGGTGAGGTTTGAATGCCTCCAGAGAAGGAGACTCCACCACCTCTCTGGGCAGCCTCTTCCAGGGCTCTGCCACCCTCAAAGTGAAGAAATTCCTCCTCATGTTTAGTGAGGAAGTTCTTATGGTAGAGTCCTCTCCTGCCCAGCTAGTCCTCGCAGCCGAGGTGAGCACTGCACCTTTCCAGTTCTCCCAGTTCACCAGAACGCTCCTTCCTCATCCTCCACCCTCGCCAGGTCTCTGAGCTCCAGAGTTGAAGCTACAGCCACTGGCCCCAGGTCCTGCTGAGGATGGTCAGAAATGACCACTCTCAGGTGTGGAACACAACGTACTTGGGGGGAAGGAGCTGCCACGGAGCCAAACCGGTTTCCTATTAGTTTGGGGTTTTTTATTTTTGCCTGCTCCTTGTTTTATTATTAAAAATGATGGCAGAGGCCATTGCTCCTCTTGGCCTCGCCAGGGTGGCTTGAAAAAGGCCCCGCAAAGCTTTTGGGTGAAGGAGCCCACCTCAAACGCTCTTTTTGGTTGGGATGAGAGCCGCCCGGCCCCTCTCCATCCCACCAACCCACGCTCCAGCGGATGCTCCCCCGAGGAAGGGGGCAGAGCACCCTCCCCGGGGCGGCGGGCACACAGACAGACAGATGGACCGACCGACCGACCGACCCTCTCGGTGCCCTCTGGGGGCCACCGTGCCCATGGCACTCAAACCCTCCTCCCCGCCAGCCTGGCACTCACCGTTCTCCTCCGACCGCTCGGCTGCTGGCGTCGCCAGGAAAAGAAAACAGCACAAGTAAATGAACCTGCGCGGCGGGGTCGCGGCAGAGGCGCTTTGGGGACTAATGGAGACAGAACCGCCAGGGCCCGGCCGCCCTAAGGGTGCTCTGCAGGTGCTACTGGGTCGGGGGTGGACCTTCTCCATCGGCACTTTGGCCGGCGTGTCTTCCCAACACCGGACTGTCCCTGCCCGCCTGCAACCTCCCTGGTTCCGAAGCTGCTCTGCGCCAGGTGGCAGCCGCCACGGCGCCCCGAGAAAGAGGAGAACCCTCGCCTATGAGACCAGGTGAAGATCGGCTCCCAGCAGGCACGACCCTTGGGGCACTGGGGCAGGGATGGAGGCTGACGGCTGCACCGGGCGCACTGCTCGGCCCCTTTCACGCCGTGGTCCCCACGCCCTGTGGCGATGCCGGCGGGTTCACGTGGCCACTGGCACCAGACCCGCAGGGCACAACCGAGCCCACACCACCACAACCCAGTGGTGGGTCTGAAGACCATCTACATGGTTTTTCCACACCGGCCTCAGCACAGGTTGCCCAAAGCCACCTGCAGAGAGCAGCACCCTTGGGACACGGCCAATCCTTAAGCACAGGTGAAACCGAGCTCAGCACATCACAGGGATGTGACCGATCTTCCCGGGGAGCTACATCCAAGGAGGGACCGGCCACGTTCATTCACTGTCTTCTCCACTCGGCTGCTGTGATGAGCACCTTCCCCAAACAGCCAAGAGTCAGAGCTCTTGTTCGAGTCTCCCCATGAGATGGCTCCTATACCTATGGTGTCCACCCAAACCCAAGAGCTACAGCAGGAGAGCCTAGAGACCACTCTGCCCTCAAGAACACACCCCCCGCACCTCCAAACCTCATGCACTTACTGCAAATGGGTGGTAGGGGGCGGCTGCCGCAGCCCCTCGGGCCCCCGGGGTGGATGGGAGCATGGACAGTCCCGTTGAGAAGATGCCCAAAGCACTGAGGTTCAGTCCAGGGATCAGGTTGGCTTGTTGCTGGGAAAGCAAAGACATGGAGAGACGTGTAAAAGGCAGAGTGGGGTTTTTGGAGTTCTCATCACATAGTGTGGACACGATCCTTGTCATAACAGATCAGCAAACACCCTCCCCCCCCCTTCCAGTTTTCTTCTGGCCACCTCAGCAGTGGCTTTGAAACAGGGGCACCCCAGGCAGGGGGGGTTGGAAGCTTACGTTGACGGCCACCACGTCATTCTCGTAGGCCTCTCGCAACTTCTTCATGATCTCCACTTCGGCATTGGAGCACGCCTCCGTGCTGCCCTTCACGGTGATGGTCCGCTCGGGGTTGTAAATGGTTAAATCCTGCAAACTAGACCATGGATAAAAACAGAGACACAGTTACATTTCCTTCCAAGTCCAAAAAAACCCAAGGAAAACTCAGATCAAAGATGAGGGCTCCCCCTGAGACCATGCGGAACCGTGTGCCCTCTCCGTGCCCAATGCCACCATCCACCTCGGATGGAGAATGTCCACCTGGCATGGGGAACATGTACCGGAGGACACAACTGCTCTTTTTTCTGGCTCCAGCGCTGCCTGTACCGTGTTGGATGGAGGGGGGTGGCTTGGTGTTCACCGGGACTTACGGGGAGATGGTGATCTTCGTGCCCGTGTCCTGCTCGATCTTCTTGAGGTTGCGGCCCTCCTTGCCAATCAACCTCCCCACCAGACTGTTGTGTGCTAGGATTTTCAAGGGAATCTCTTCTGTTCTGAAACGGATAAAAAAATAAAATCTAATGGTCCTTCTGGCCAGGAAACCAGTTTTCAGCAATGGGCACTAATGTCTGAAGGAGCAGAAGAACCACCACAGTTTCCCAGCACTGTATCTCCTCAGCTTCTGGGGAATGGGAAGTCAGGAACTTCCCAAACCCAACGACACACCTATATTTTATAAGGTTTCAGTCTCCAAGCTTGCCTACATGCTCTTTGTACCCACCCAAGCTCCTGGTCTCTACAACACTGTCAACCACAACACGGAGAAGTTAAGTTCTAAGTTATTAACTGACCCATGACCATGCCAGCAGTTCCCTCAGGAGCTGGGAGGTGACAGAAGTGGAGAAAAGCTCCACTGATGGCTGGGATCACCTCCCTTTCTCCAAACCTGCCTGTTTTGCTGAGCCAAAGACACTTACGACTTAGTTTCATCAGCCTCCTTCTGCATGATATCAAGGATCATGCGACACGCTTCGGAGCACCCCTCTGGCGTGGCATGGATGGTGATGGGCTTTTCGGCAGCGCCAGCGTTCTCCTTCCGATGGATGTCAACCCTATGGTGAAACAACCAGCAGAGAGGAGCCCCCTGAGATGCGTTTGGTGTCACACAAGGCCTTTTGAGAGCTCAGGAGCTGAGCTTGCTGTTCATAGAAAAGCTCATTTCAACTGCTCAAGCTTCAGGGTGAACCTGGGTCTCACTGATGTACATCTACCGTCACTTGGTCTCATGCAAGCCCAGGCAGTGTTTCGCTTCAGTTGGTTTAGATCAGATTTGAGCTACGTTCACCATTATGAGCTGAGGTCTGCCTAGGAGCTGAAGGATGTCAATCAACGTCAAACAATGCATCAAGAGGGGGCAGAACAACTCCTCAAGTGGACAAAACCCTGAGCAACCTGGTCTATCGTCTTTGACACCAGTCCCGCTTGGAGCAGGACACCAGATTAGAGGTCTCCAGAGGTCCCTTCCAACCTCAACCTCTCTCCACAACACCAAGACTATCCAGTCATCAGCGGCTGCCACAACCGTTGCGTGTCCTTCAGGACAGAGAGACAACTTACCCGCGGGCAGCGTTCTGTGACGACACGGAGGCACATGTCAACAAAAGCCCTTGTACTCGCGCCCTTCCACAGGAGACCAGAAAGCTCTCCCTTGCGCACCGGCAGGGACCGTGCTCTAGCTCCTCTGGTCCTCCCCTCAGCTCATGGCGGGGAGGAGGCACATGCCTCCAGCTCGTTCCTCACCACTCAACCATACCTGGCAAAGGCCCCAAGAGAGAGGGAGAGAGGAAAGCAAGGTAGGAAACTCCTGCACGTCAACCACACATCTTGAAGAACAGCAACCTTTCCATCTTCTCTGTGCGAGTCCGTGCACTCTTCACACCAGAGGATGATGCCGTGCAGCCATCCTGCCATCGGTCACCACCTTGGGGTCCCTGTCACTGCCGCAGCCAGAGCTGGATGGGCCCAGATCTTCTGAGGAAGATGTGACTGCTCAGCCACCCAAGTGAATGCCACCAGCACTCAGCTCCAACACGGTGCCCTCCAGCCACATCTATGTTTTTGAAAGAGGTCCCCATCCTGCTCAGGATCATTCATGGGTGCTGCTGTGCATGCAAGGCCAAGGGCTGTGGTGCAGAGTCACCCCTAACCAGCACCACGTGTGCATTTTCCAAGGTTATGGTGGGTTTGCACAGGCCAACTCTTCCAAGAACTCATGAACCAGCGTGTAGAAAGAAGGATGCTTCATCTACAGGTAGAGGGGGAGCAGCTGGGTGAGTGTTCCCTGAGATAAAGGAAGAGCCTGACACCACCAGCCTCGAAAGGCAACCCGGGGTAGATTCATCCACACACTGAAGAGGGAATGAAAACTAGTTTGATCCTCTTTGCAGGCTACATCTCTCCAGATCTCCTATGGCTTCAGCCAGACCTGCTCAGGCAGAGACTTGTCTTGTGTGGACTGGGCAAAGAGGTGCTGGAGATCCAAGCACCACGAGGTTATGTCTACAGCACACAGTGACCCAGACGCGTGCTGTCACTTGCATGTGACACCCTCTAAGGTTCTCCCTGCTACGGAGCTCCAGCAGGTTGATGTGGAGGACGTGTTACTTCAGAGCACCCAGCAGCCACAGGGACACCCACTGCCACACCCTCCACCAGGGAGATGGCAAACACATCACGATGTGCCACAAGAGGCGATGACAGGTCCATGTTCCACACTGATGCCACAATTTCACGCTCCCAGATGGGTGGAACTGACGAGGAATCCATGACCACCCCAAGAAACTCCACAGATGGGGTGGATTTAGCAGCTTCTTGAACCCATGAGCCGTCAAGGTGGAGACAGGGCACATAGCTGTGCCTCTGTATGAAAGAAGGACCAAGAGACACAGAAGGGCTGGATGGATGCACCCAAGTGGTGAATACCCTGGACAAGCCCAGGAGTGGGACACGGGCCAAGTTTCTGGCTGACCTCCAACTCATGCCAAACCTGGATGTGCAGGAAGGAGCTCGATTTGCAGGGAGAAGATGGGGTGCCAGGAAAGGGCTGCTGAGTTCAGGCATGTCCTGCCCTGAAGAGCTGGAGGGTGGAGGAGGCTCTGGACTTCCCAGCATGTCCCAGTGCTGCTGCTGCACAGCTCCAGTCCAACAGGAGGATGCAGAAGGGGACCTTCAGGACCTTCACCTCATCTGCAGCTGCCTGGAACCCCAGGCACCTTATAGGGGTTGGAAAGGCTTCAGAAAGTAGTGGCCATGAGGGACAGCCCTCTCCAGGTGGATGATATGATGTACACACGGGGTTATCCTGGCCTCGGGGCTGCTTGGTAGCAATGGTCCTCTCCTCAACAAACTAAAAAGGCTGCAATCACCATGAAAGGTCCTCTAGTGAGGTGGGCTCTTGGTCTGGGCTCCTTTCTCAGCCCCATCTTCAAGGAAGAAGATGGCTACCCCTGGGGCCAGTTTTGTCCCCTGGACCTCAAGAGCATCTCCAGTCATTGCTGGATGTGGAGACAGAGTTGAAGTCCTGCATGACCAGAGTAATCCAGGACTCAACATCATTCTGGGTAGGAGCAAGGGCTGGGCAACATGATGTCACCCTGTTCATCCCTTGTCCCCCAGATCAGCACACCAGTGGGTGAGAGTGACCTGAGCAGGCACTGAGCTACAGGCTGACACACCAAACTAAAGGCAATGGTCTCCTGTGACTGTGTGGACCAGATGCATGAGGTTCCCTTCACCGAAGGCTGGAGTGGAGGTGGTGGCCCACTGTGGCACACGGGCTCCTCAGGCAGATCATGAAAGGTGAAAGCATGGAGCATAGCTCTCCTCCACAGCACCAGGTTTTCAGGGCAGGCATGGGGAGCCAACCCATGAGGAGGGATGGCTCAGCAGCAGGAACTACCCCAGGCAGCAGCGTTTGGCCTCATGGTCAGGAGAAACCAACAGCCAGTGCCTCTCACCTTCCTCACCAGACCCAGGAGGTTGCAAAGGGCAACCTCCCAGTCTTGAGTAGCAACGACACGGCTACACCCGCTGCTCATCGCACCAGGGGACTCACCTGGAGAAGAAGGGCTTGCGGTCAACCGGGACCAGCTCACGGCTACTGGGTGGCCATGCTCTAGGGCTAGCTGGGCTCACCAAGCTCCTCTCCCTACTGCCCCCCTTTCCGTACAAACCTCTTCCTGCAAACCCAGCCCTGGGGTTCAGCTCGCTCAGCTGCGGCACAGCGCGTCTTCCTACCTCCTGCTCAAGCGGGCGCGCTATTACCAAATAATTTGCCTCTAAAAAGCTTCTCTGAGAACTAGGACGCCCTGGAGGATGTGCCGGTACAGGAGTCCTACGTCCTGTGGGACCACCGGGTTCAGGATGATGAGCATGGGAGAAGACAGCTCTGGGTTAAACACAAACAAATCTGGGCAGGAACAAACCATGCAGGAAAACCATGCAGAAAATCAGAGGTGAAATCAATGTGAACATGGAAAACTTTGGCAAGACAGTCCCCTCCCCCCTCCTTTTATTTATTTATTTTTCTTTCCTTCAATAATAACAATGTTAAGATTGCAAAGAAAGGCTTCAAACAGTTAGGAGAAGCCCACCCTTCTCAAGGTAGCGCTCCCACGGTGCCCCCTTTCCCCCTGCGACAGCTCTAGCCCATACAGGACACCACGGGAGGAGCAAACCCCCAGAGCAAAGACCACGTGGGCACCGACTGCTGTACCTGGGATCCCCCTTCAGCATTTTACCCCCAAACTTGCCGTTTTCCCCTAAAGCCTCACCCCCAGCCGTTCTCACGATTCACCTTTAGAAACCCCCTCCTGGCCCTTTTGAAAGCGCATCCCCCTCTTGGCGCACCTAGACCACCCTGGCCAGCAGGAATGGGTTAGGACATGGGCTCTGCCACCATCCCAGGAAGGCTGCACCCCATGAGAACAGCACCGGCTGGCACTCGAGAGCCCCGAGTGCGTGAGGACCCATTTTGGGGACCTACAGCACCCTAACAGAAGGAAACAAAACCATTCGAGGTACTTACTTGGACTGGGTTTGCTTAGTAAGGTTCTTTATGGTCAAGCCCTCCTTTCCTATGATCGCACCAACAAACTGCGTGGGCACCAGCATCCGCAGTGGGAAATCGAGCTGTTTGGGCTGCGAGGAGCCCCCCGGGGAGGAGTCCCGCTCCCTGGAAGAGTGGCCCCCGCGGCAGGATCGCTGGGGGGGCGGAGGGGAGCTCACCTCTTCATCCGGGATGTAGGAAATCTTGAAGGAATAGTTCTCAAACTGGTGGCCACTCAGCTTCTCAATTGCTCTGCAAGGCAAGGGAGAGGCGGGGGGTGGTGAGGGGCTCTCCAGGGATGGGGACACCTCCAGAACTTGCCCTCGCAGACCACGGGCCCTCCCCAACCCTGCATCGTCATCCCACCTCAGTCTGGAGGAGGTGGCCACAGGAAGCCAGACCCCCCAACTTTTCCCATGCAGAGCAAGCCCCGTAGCGTGGTGCAACAATGTCCCCTCCCCTGTGGGTGAGGCCAGGACTGGCATGCGGCTTGTCCCCCAGCAAAGGTGGGATTCCACCCTGGGGATCTGACACTTCACCCAGGGAAAGCACTGGCCAGAAGCTATCACACAGCGTGGAAACACGCTTCCAGGCTTTTTGGACATGGAAAAGGTGACAGAGGGGCTCTGAGCAAGAGTTGCTGCTGCAAGGAATAGGACACGGCACATGGTGCCCCTCTATTGGGAACCCCAACTCCCCTTCCAGCTCAGTAAGGCTGTGGGGGTGCAGCACCTGGACTCTTCATCCCGTCAAGTTCCTCCTCAGTGGGATGGATGCTCATCCATGTTGGAGTCTGCAATGGCTTTTGCGAGCGGTGATGGCTTCAGCCATACTTCTACCCTCTTCCTACCCATCTCGCTTTGCCTATTTACAGCCAGGCTTTGCCAGGCCAACATCACACCCAACAATGACTTCTGCAGCTTCGCCGTCCCTTCTCTGCCGAGGTCTTCCTTTCACCTCTTCCTATCGCAACCTGCTCTAAACCAAACACATGTATCCACCAACCAACTTGGCCTTTCCTCCCATCACTCGTTTCTGCATTGAGCGGCTGGATGTGACCGATCATGGCATCTTCACTAATCCTGAAGGCTCTCACCCCAAAGCATCAAGCACTATTGTGTTGGTGAGACTCTTCATCTTCCTTTCTTGCCAGACATCCCAAGACATGGCAGCTCACGCCTTGTTTACCTGTGGTCCCTTCACCTGCTGGCAACCACCATCCTCTGGCCAGCCGAGGCAGGACCACACGCCCAGTGTGGCAACCCCAACTGGAGCGAGGTGGGCTGTTCACCAGCCTCCTGGACTAGCAGATCCTTCTCCCCATCTCTGTCCTCACAAGCACAACCTCATGATGGTCAACTCGGATGGGAGGTTGCTGGAACGTCCACCAGCAAACGGACTCTGGCAATGGCTCTTCCTTGCATGGGGTCTTCCTGGGGTCTTCCTGGCTCTTGGTCATATCAAAAATACCCTGGCCGCTAAGTATGGGATGTGCTCTATTCTTATTTGTAGCTAATTTAGGGCTGGTCTCTAGCACAGGGCTGAAGTCTCTACCTGTAACAAAGCAGTTTGCTTGAAATAGCCCCTGCATTCCTTAATTAAACTCTAATTTGGGGTTGGTTTGTTTCCCCTCTGCTGGCTACGATAAATCTTTAGGCATGTCTTCACGCAGCCCTCCTACACTGATGCCCGGCCTCAATGGGCTCTTCCATCCTTTCAAAGTTGTTCTTGATGGGTGGCATTTCTTTATGACTCCTCTGCACAACGCACGGGGTGATTTACCCTCTGCTGCTCTCCCTCCCCTGCAGGAACCGGCCATGGACCCCCCACCTCCCTCCCACCTCCTCTAACCAGCTATCCATTCACCTAAAGGCCCTCTCTCTCGTCTGTGGAAGAAGAACTCTCCAAAAGCCTTTTAGAAGTCGATCAGCCTGTTTCTCTGGGGTCCAGGAAGCAGGAGGTGAGTGTCTCCAAATATTTTGGTCTCCAACTTGAATTTTCCCCAAATGGTGGTGGGTACCTACATCTCCCAGCATCACAGCATTTCTTCACCACCTCTCTCGCCATATTCCACCTTTTCAGCAGCTCTGTCTGGGTGGTTGGACTGGTGATTAATCCAGTGCATTCCCAGTTTAGGTCTGATCTTCCAGTCTGGGAAGACGACTCCTTGAGGAATTGCTTATCTGACCTGACCCTCTGCTTTCTAGAGTGCTTTGCTCCCTGAAGACAAGGCCATTGTGACTCTGCAGGGGAACCCTGTAGGAAGGACAGTGTCCAGAGGGAACTGCAAGATGCCACACCTGGGAGCCCCTTGGAGACAAGAGGAGAAGGCACAGACCAAGAGGGGACAACCACGTGGTCGATGGCCCTAAGCTGGTCCAGTGGTGCCTGTGGCACGTATGACAGTGCACCACAAGAAACCCTATCCCCAACGTGAGGGGATAAAGCAGGAGACCACTCAGTGGTGGAGCGAAGAGGAGAAGGTGGAGCTGCACTGCTCGCACATGACACGGGAGATGACACAGGTCAAGATAAACCCAACATCTGCTTGCTGCATCTCAAGAAGATACACAGCGAGCCCTTAAGACACTTGAAGCTTACACTCTAAGAGTGCAGAAACAACCCGAGGAGGCTTAGGGAGAAGACAAGGAGAAACCTGGAAAAACGGCCGGCAGAAAATAGCTGGGATTCCTTGGAAAAAGCCTGGGTGGTGTGAAAATACAGACAAAATGAAATAAAACCCACTTACGCTTTTGCCTCTTCTTTAGTTGCATATGTTACGTTGACAACGGCTGTTTCTGTGTCTGTGTTGACTGGGGGGAAAAGTAAGAGAAGCAGGGTTAGAGCAGGGGGGGAGATGTCACTGCTGCTCCTGCCCCCCCCAGTACACCCCAGAGAGGGGATGGGAGGTGGGGACGGTGCGAGGGTAATGCCTGTCCCCTGGGGAATGGCCCCAGCCACTGCGCATCGCTGGATTTTCCCCCAGCACAAGGATGGGGCCGGGCTGGCAAAGGACCAGAAGGTTCCAAGGCCAGATCCTGCCACCCCGGCCAAGGAGTATGAGTGGCTGGACATCACCGATCCACCAGCACGACACTTGGCTTGGTTTTGCTTGCAGGGACTATTGTTTTTTTAATCTGCCAGCGACCAGGAGGAGCCCTGGGGATGGAGGACTTGATGGCCCATGCCATCCCACCACCAGATGGGTGGTCCCACCTCAGCCAGAAGGCACAGACAACCATTTTAGCCCGGTACCAATGACCAGGTTTCACCCCACTGGGTTTCCTCTGTTGTGGGTGGAGCTGGGGAGCAGCATTGGGACTTTTGCACAGATGGGGACCACCACGCTGGACCATCTTACCTTGCTCTACGTTCTCCACCGTCCCATACTGAGCTAACAAGCCATCCAGCACCTGGGGAGAGAGAAGCAAAGAGGGCAGGTGAGATGGGCAGGAGAGGCTGTCGGGCAGGCAGGGGGAGAGCCTTCTTCACCCACAGACACCCTCCAAAGAGCCAGCGTCACCCAACTGCTGAAACGCCTTCACCCACCTCCGGCACCCCGTGATCCCAATGATGCCCCACTGCTCAAAGCTGCCCATGACTCCAGGACCCACAAGCAGGCAGGAGATGGAGGCCAGTTCACGCTCCACCTCCCTCCTGGGGTTACTGGGAGAGTAAAGGGTGGCCCATGCGCAGACCACGCGCTCCAGCAGCACAGCTCGTACTGCTTGGCATGACTGATAGAGGAGGAGATTCATTTTAGGAGGCTTTTAGGATCGTCCGCTTCTTACCTCCCACTGCAGGTCGGGGGGGATGTTTCGGATCTGGATCTTCCTGCTCCTGCAAAGACAAAGCCCTGGGTTAGGGTCTGGGGACACGCCACAGCAGGAGGGCAAAGGCTTTCTGGGAATCTGGTGAGGGCATCCTGCTTCCCCAGGCTGAGCTGGAGCAGGTCAGCCCTGGAGAGAGCCATTCCTCCCAGCCTTGCCCCAGTCACCTTCCACCGGGGTCGAAGTTGTCTCGGGAATGCTCCCTCCTCATGCTGGCTGCCAGGTTTCCAAGGAAACCTCCTGAAATGAGCATCTGCAGAGTCACGGCCGCCCAGGCACGGCCGAGATGCACACCCCTGACCACACTGCTCCGGGCTGGTCGGCTGGGGGGGGACAAGGGGACAGGACCCCAAGACCTATCACAGCTCTCCAAAGATGTGTCCTGCTGATGTCCACCACTTCCCAGCAACGTGGGGCTGCTTTCCGTGGGGAAACCTAAATACATATCCTCAGAGGCCAGCCCTCGGAGATGGCCAACACACCCAAGTTTGCCTGGTTGCACTCCCAACCTGGCTGTGGTTGCACTCCCAACCTCACATGGTGGCACTCCCAACCTCACCGCCGGTGCAGGCTCAGGACATGGCTGCACAGGAAGCATTGCAAAGCCTTCCCATGAGGTGACAACCATCCAAAACCTCCCCAGCCCGGCTGGAAGAAGACGTGCTCGGGCAGCAGGGAGTTTTGAGACACTCAAGTCCGTGCAGGATCCAGCCAAGCCGTGAACTCATCTGATGTTCACCAAGACCACCATCCATAAGCCTGCTTGTAATCAATCAGCTCCAACCAAAGCAGTGTCCCGTCTTCTCACCTGGTCCAGCTCTGATGCTGTGAGCAGAGAAGAGCAGGACTACTTCTCCCAACATCAGAAGTAAGTTTTCCAGCTGAGCCACCCCACGCGCACAGCCGGGTTTTGGGAGTCAATCAGCAGCTGGAAGCTGGTTTTGTGAAGCTTTGCCTTTCCTTGGGGTGAGCTCAAGGAAGATGCTTGGAAGGACTGGTACCACCAGCCTGAAAGCTGGGGACATGCAAGCAGCCACCAGCAGCCCCAGCAGACAGCCAGCAACAAACAGGGGCTTCGGGCCAAATCCTGCAGGACGAGCCCTGCAGGAGGAGGCAGGAGGAGCTCAGCCATCAACACCCAACACCCTGATTCCACCAGTGGTGTCCAGCAGCTGGAAAACAAGACCTTCAAACTTTGGCCCATGCTGCTCGTTGCACAGGCGCACCCTGAGCCTCTGCACCCCACAAACAATTTTGGCTGGCAAACAGCTTCTAAAGTAATTTGGGGCCAAACACTGGGGACAGGGAGGAAACGCGGGGCACAGTAAGAACCCAAGGAAAGGCTGGTCCGTGGAAAGAAGGAAAGGCTTTGGGTCCAGACCCAAAGCAGCCAGGGCTGGGAAGAGCCATGCACGGCAGCGCTGGAGGTTGGTGTGCTCCAGACATGATCCTTCTGTCCCTAGAGCAGCAGCATGTTCCGTTTGCTCCTGATTTAACAGCACAGGACAACCAGAACCTTGTGACAGGCAACCATCTGCCCTGTGAAACATGAATTCAGGGTGCAGCATGAGCAACACAACTATAAGGATGCTGGTGAATACGTGCAGCAATCTGGGGCATCTGCCCCACGTGCAGCAGACAAAACACAGGCTCCAAGCGAGAAAAGGACGGCAGGGAAAGGATGTTTCTGGAGATGTGAGCTGTGAGAGCAAAGCAAAATCCACAGCTCGTCCCACGAGAAGCACCGTGGTCAAGCAAAGCAGCTGAAACCACCAAGGAACTTCGTATCCCATGGTGCTGCTCAAACAGCAGCGGTGTGATCAGCAATGGACAACAAACCCTAAACTTGCATCCAGCCGAGAAACTGCACTCAATAAAACCCTGCGTGGGTTTGACAGCCAGCTTCCCCAGGATTCTCCTCTGGGGATCCTGTGCACGGCCATCCTTGCTGAACGGTCACCTCCCACCGTGGCCAAGAACCCTGCCTGGTTTGTGACCTGCCCTCTGTGCTGCTTGTCTCTGCTGGGATGGCTCTGCCTGCCAAAAGAAATCAGTCACTGCAAAAAAGCAGGGAAGCCAGAGCTAGAGAAGATGGTGCTCTCCTCCAGCGGCACCAAACCCCTCTCCTCCAGCAGCCATGGACTCCTTCTGTCCCCAGCTGCCACCAGGGACTTCAGCGTCGGGGCAGCTATAAGATCCTTGTGAGGCAAGGAGCAAGATTCATCTCACCCTATCCTATCGCATCCAACTCCATCCCATCCTTCCCATCTCAATCCATCCCATTCAACCCCATCGCACTCCATCCTATCCCATCCCACCCTACCCCAGCCAGCCCACCCCATCCAACTCCATCCCATCCCATCTATCCCAGCCAACCCCATCCTAACCCATCTCATCCAACTCCATCCCACACCATCCTGCACTACCCCATCCCATCCTAGAATCATAGAATGCTTTGGGTTGGAAGCGGCCTTTAAAGGCCATCTAGTCCTCCCCTGCTGCCATGGGCAAGGACATCTTCAACCAGATCAGGTTCCTCAGAGCCCCATCCAACCTGACCTGGAATGTTTGCAGGGATGGGGCACCCACCACCTCTCTGGGCAACCTGGGCCAGTGTCTCACCACCCTCACTGTAAAAAAATTCTACCTTATATCTTGTCTAAATCTTTCCTCTTTTAGCTTAAAACCATAACTCCTTGTTATATCACAACTGGCCCTACTAGAAAGTCCCCCATCTTTCTTACAACCCCCCTTTAAGTACTGAAAGGCTGCACTAAGGTCTCCCTGAAGACTTCTCTTCTCCAGGCTGAACTCCCCCCAACTCTTTCAGCCTGTCCTCACAGCAGAGGGGCTCCAGCCCTCCTGCTCCATCCCACCCCATCCTACCCTGTCTCATCCAACCCCATCCCATCCCCAAGCCATTCCCACCCCACTCCAGGAAGGAGAGCCCAGGTTCAGTCCCAGGAGGTGCTCAGCTCCCAGGGGGACCACTCCTGGATGCTCCCAGAGATGCATCCTGCTCCCGAGCCGACCAGTGGCACCCTATGAGGCCGGTTTACCCAAGCAAACCCCAGCCCAAGCACCAGCGAGTCTCAAACCATGAAAGTTTTCCAGGAAAAAGCTCTTCTCAGCTCTGAAAGCCCAACCAAAGCCCAGGACCAGCCTCTCCCCACTGGCAAACTGCACTGGACGTGCTGCCCAGTTACTTCTACCACCTTCCAGCCCCAAAAAAGAACGGGTGGCACCTTCACCTGCCTTATCCCAAGATGCCACCGCATCGCTACAACCGTCCTCCTCCTCCAGCCTGGGAACCACCAGTGCCCACAGACGCTACAGGTTGGACCATGGAGAAGCCACCCTCCTTTTGGGGTTCATTTGGATCGGCTCACCTTGTCACCGGAGCCCAGCAGCCCAGGGGACATGGGGCATCTTGAAGCAGCTCATCCAAGAGAAGCCCAGCTGGATGCGGTCCCCTCGCCATGGTGTCGGGAACGACTCTAGAAAAGCCTCTGCCTTGAACTGACTTGCACCAGGGCATAATCTCCCTACTCCTCTGCCAAGGGAGATGCCAGGGCAGCCCCAGTCCCCCCGGGTGCTGCCTCACCCAAAGAGAAGGACCACAGCAATGTGTCACCTAACCCCAATCCTCAACGTGACACTACAGCATAGTCCCACTTCTGAGGTCCACCTGAGCTGATGCAGAACATCCAAAGACACCCAAACAGGGCTCAAGGCTTCACCCCCACCACCCAGCAGGTCTCCCACCAGCTCACTGTCACCACTCAGCATTTAAAATGAGCTTATTATTCCTCCTGGCTGTATTTTTTAAAGCTCTTGAAGTTCCCCACCCCATCATTGCTGATGGAGTGATGGATGTACATCCAGGGCCGCGATGAATGGATGTGTTACTGCCAGGGCCAGGGCAGGGACCACGCACGATCCTCGCAGGACAGAGCTCAAGGCCAACCTCTTCCAACACCACTCCCGGGAGGACTTTGGGGCAGAAAACCCCTTTATTTTCATTTTCCTCGCTCCTCCCAGAAGCTGGGAGATGGAGATCTCACTGGGAGATGAAGGAGCGATGTTGGCGCTCACACACAAGCCCCGGCGCAAGACCTCGCAACGAAGGCAGTGGCCATGTTTCACCAAACCTGTTTTGCAGCAGGTTGGTAGGAATTTTAATAATAAAAAATAAATCAATCATAATAACCAGTAACTACAGGCACGGAGTTTGTGGAAAAATACTTAATGATGTGGTGCAATTGGCCCTACCGTAGCGAGCTACCCTCAGATAACCACGAGAGCCGTGTCCTTCTGCATCATCCTCCTCCTCTTCCCTACCTGCATGTGCCCACCAGCCATCTTGGTGCCCAGCCCAGGAGAGAGTGCCCGGTGGCAACCCAGCATCTGCCTCAACTGCTGAAGAAACCAGATTTATAGAGGTTCACCTGCTTTTTTGCCCTGCTGAGTTCAACCAAAAATGGTCCTGCGTGCCAGTGGCTATCCCAGCCCAAGGAGGAACCATCTCCTCCATCCCAGAGCTGGGTTTCGGGTACCACATGCCAACCAGCATCCCACACAGGATGAAGGAGACGGCTCGAAGCGAGGCTGTAAACTGGATTCATGAAATAATTCACAGCGGAGCTGTGCTGTATTTCATGCATCCCTTAGACCGAAATCGCGAGGTCAACAGCTCAACTGTGCGGGGAAAGGGGACGGAAAACCCACGGCCACCCGTGCCCCACCAGCATCACCAGCTGATGTCCACGGAGAAGAGCTTCATGTGCCCTGTGCAGATACCTCTACTTGCTGACATCAAGCAATAAAACAGAATATGCCTTAAAATTTGCAGTTTATTGCCCAGAATTGGGTGAATTGGGGTGGTTCAGCAGCACCCACATGGTCTCGTGGCTTCCCCTCCCAGAGCTTCCAGGGAAATAACAGGTAACAGCCACCCCTGAAATCCAGGGACACAGAGGCAGAAGGATGAAGATGAGACAACACGGTGACATCAAAACAAGACACCAAACACCCTGACCAACCTCCACCAGCCCTCCCCACGTTTGCCCATCCTTCCCCTGCGCATTGGGCTGCACCTCCATGGACCACCCACCATCCCCACCACCTTCTACTCTCCTTATCCAGAGGGGCTTCACCTCCATGGACCACCCACCATCCCCACCACCTTCCACTCTTCTAATTCAGAGGGCCTGCACCTCCATGGACCACCCACCACCCCCACCACCTTCTACTCTCCTTATCCAGAGGG
>VXAK01016459.1:674-27098 GCA_013399435.1 Arenaria interpres
TGAGATGGATGTTCATTTCCTGCATATTTTGGTGTATACACAGTCTGAGCACACTTGGAGCTGTGATAAGAGCATATTTATTGAGGGAAAAAATAGTCAGAAACTTATTAGGTAAGCACTATATAGTACTCAGCAGCTTGAACGGTTGTTGCACGCGTATGATTTTTCCAGACTTGGTAGAATTGGTTTTCAAGTCTATAGCTTTGCTACAAAGCCCCATTCCTCCCACCAAATTCCAAGGCCTTGTTCCAAAATAGGCAGGTGCTAGACCATTTCAAAGAAGAGGTGTCAAGAGTATTTTAACACTAGCAAAACAATATACATAGTTACTATTTTCCATAAAAATAAAACGGACCTGTCCTACTTTATTTCCAAAGAAAATTGTGGATCAAAATGTCATCATCTAGCAGGTTAATAAACGCTTGTAGAAAATAACTTAGGCCAGGAAGTATCTGAAAATAATAATAATGCTGGATAATATTACTGATCCTGTTAGTTTTGAGAAAGGACTTCTTATGNNNTCAGTTTTGAGAAAGGACTTCTTATGAAACATACTGAACTAATACTGCAATCACTCGCATTCCAGAGACCCTTCTGAAGGCACTGAGCTTCACTAATTGGAGTATAATAGTGAAGACTTACGCCTGACAATTTGCATCTTTTATATTTAATTTAAAATTTTGTGCATCACCTGCTCTTACAAGCTTAGATTTTTATCTAATTTTCTACTAAGTAAAAAAATGAAATTAGTATTCAGTTCAAGAATCAAGGATCTCTTCCTTATTTGACATAGGTGTCGAGGTATCAAGGATCATGCAGCTTCCTAAGGTTGAGCTCAAACATTCAACTATCAATATTTTTCAATCTCCTCATACTTTTTATTGCACAGGCAGGTAAACATAAAGTATGGATCTTAAAATGTTCAAACCTGATTTAAATATGTTCCTCATGAGTAATGGATTTCAGAGCTAGATCCATGAAGAAATTGCGGTGTAGAAATGATGAATTTTGCTAAGTCTAACAGCCAGATATATGAATTCCATGATTAATTTACTATTATTCCTTAAATGCTACTGTCATCTTAGGGCTATATTTCCAATGTAATGTAACATTATATCTTGGATAGAAAAAGTAATTTCTACAAATGCATAATAATCTTAGGTTTTATTCTTGCAAGAAGAGCCACTAGTGGATCCCTATTCCCATAAAAAATTCAATAAAGAAATCCAGTAAAAAGTGTGAAAAATTGTTGTTGCATCTATTTATTATTTAAATATGGTACTAAGATCTCCTTCATCATTCTATTACATAGTGATTAAAGGGTAAAAATAGAATTTCATTTGCAAGTTATTAGTTTACAATGAAATTTTTGTAGTTGTCAGGGTAAAACTGTAATTACATAGAAATTAATTTTTCTCTTCAGGATATTAAGTGATAACGTATACCTTTGCAATTAAATAATGGGAATAAATTCTAAACCCAATGTTCTGAACAACAAGCAGCTGCAATTCAATATACGTGAAAAGTAATGAAACCAAGCCGAATGGTGTAAACTTCAGTGGAGAAGTCATCTCTTGAGATGCAATCTTTTTGCAAAGCTCTTGAATGATTAATGCAAATGGTATTTCACTTGTGGTTGTTTTTCGAAGTGGGTCAAGAACACATATGTTTATATCATACACAGAAATGATGTTAAATTTTAAAGCTCTAATAAATTCAGAAGAGCCAGACATACTGAGGATTAAGACTTTGACTATGTCCACAGTACATTCCCCCTGCGCCTTCATAATTGCAACGTTGTTACGGCTTGAAATCAGTGCTTTTATGTTACAAGTTAAAGATTAATTGGAAGCCTTATCTTTGAATTTTCTTACTTTCCAGGGTTAAAGGCAAATCATTAAAACAACTTTAATGCATTTCCTTTTCCTATATTAATTTTCTTTTATTAATGGTAGTTAAAATGGAAGAGAAGAGAAAAGAAAAGAAACAAGGCTCTGAGGGAGAACTTTTAAACAAATGTATCCTGTATGTTCTTCATTGGGGGTGTATCCTTATTTTCTCATTCATAAGAATTGGATTTTGGAATTTGCAAAAATGCAGGGCTATTGGAATTTGCATAGGAAAAGCCACTCTCTCATTACACAGGTAAATAAAACCACTCTTGAGGCATGTCTGTGAAACCTTTTGCAGAAGACTGCAAAATACACGTACTTTAAATTTGCACAGATGCAAACGGAATCAAAATTAAAAGCTGCAGAGTCAGGACTGTGGTCTTGCTGGGCTAATGAAGCCCTGTTGTGGGTGAGCCTTTAAACCTACTCTTCCGTGAAGTAGTCCAACACTCTGTGTAGTCAGGCAAAGCTCACTGAAGTCACATTTGCAAACATCCTTTTCTATGAACATTGCACAATTCAGTTCAGGGTTTGTTCACATCAATTTTAGCAGCACACAGATAACTGCTTTGCCTACATTTGAACTCAACGGAAATAGTTCTAATATTTGTCTCACCCTTATTTTCAACTTTGCTGTGGGTGCCAAGTACTGCTGCTCAATTGGAATTGCAATTTTTGTCAACTAAGAAAAAAACTAAGACTATGGTAAAATAAGATCTTTTTGAACTACTTCAATATTATGGTTAGTTTACTTTTAAACATGAAATATGTGTATCCTTTGCTGATGACTGAATATTTTAAGTTCTTCTTTTCAAGTCAGAGAGCAATAAAATCTCCTAAAAGAGCACTTTCCTTTAAGAGAGCTACATTATTTGAATCCATGTGTAATCTTGTTGGTAAGCAAATGTTCCATGCTTACAGATCCTCAAAGTAATATTTATTCCCACCGTACTAGTTTAACTATTTTTTATTGTGTTATATTTCTCTTTATGTGTAATTATCTTCTGGTTATGTTCAACTGTAATTGTTTAATTAAAGTTAAGATGAATTCATTACTATTAATAATGTATTATTATTTTTTAAGAAAAACTTTTGAACAAAGTAGAATAAATTGTGGCATATTTTAGCTCAGGGAGGTTACCCTCAGTTGTTAATTGCAATGGCAATTAGCACACACTTGTTGATGTCAAATAAAATTTTATTATGCCCTCACTTGTTTGTTCTATGGCATTTCACCCATAATGTAGAAGATCTGAAAACATGTAAAACATTATAAAGACTGATGATCGACAATCATCTGAACACAGAACCCACTATGACAGACAGGGAAAACTGACTTTATGGCTTCACCACTTCATAGCAGTTAAAAACACAGCCCAAAACAAAAGGCTCACTCAGATCTATCCTGCAGTATGGGACATGGGGGAGTTGTCAGTGACTGTCGTCCAAATCAGTCTGATGGACGGTGAACACAGTTGAGAAACCGAGCAAGAAAAATGGTCTATTAGAAGACCAAAATGGAGAGAGGGATAATTGTGTCCATCTAGATGTGAAGGAAATACCAAGCATAGGCAGCAGAATATGAGTATCCATTTTTTTTTCATCAGTGAATACCCCTTCTGTGTGCAAATAAATCACATTTTGTTTTCAGAAAGATACATTATCATCTTTGGTTACTCATACTGCTTCCAGACTTACAAGAGGAAATTTTTACAGGCATCAAGTCCTGAGGCTGGCTGATTCTGTGCTTGGAAGCTCAAGAGGAAGCTCAATTAAAGAATATTTGCACTATGGACTTCTGATCCAAAAATAACAAGTGGAAGCCCAGTCCTTTGAAAAGGATGCTTTCACAAAAATCGGAATGAAGTGTTTTGGATAGCTTAGCCACAGAACATGACAAAGGATTCGATTTATTTCTTCATGAATGTATTAGAATGACCTGATGAAGCACAGAAGATGGTTGCTATTTTGGCATGCGCCAACCCAAGGATGTCCTTCTTTGGCCAATGAAAACATATCTAGCTTTCTGTACTGGGCACCTTCTGTCAGATCAAGATCAATCTCTGCAGCTGCCTGCTGCAAAGAGAGAAAGCCCTTTAGACATTGCAGCTGAACACCCTTGAGCTATTTTCTGACTAAAGATGCTGCTCTATCCTCAGTTTTTCAGGGCTTCCCAAAAGACCAGTTTTTGAAAAAGTTTTCTATACACTGGGGAGGGACAAGAGAAAGGCAGAAAATACAAGTTTCAAGAGACAAAGACCCTTTAAATGTGGGAGGAGCTTTGACATTGCAGAGCTCAGTGCCTGGGCTACAAGATTATCAACATCTAAAACTCCTCATAACTAACCAGCAGGTGAGGCTAGATCATGTATAGAATAAATACTGGGGATGTATTTATTATATACAGGGACCAGAGTCATCAAGGCCATCTCACCACTTTTGCAGGAAGCCATGGAGTAGATATTTCAATCATTGTGCCATATTTAAAATGCATCTTGAGTAATCAGATCTAATTAACCCTGAAATAAAATACTAATCCTATAAGCCCCTTTGTCCACCTGCATATTTCTGAAATGACTTAAAATCATGTTGACTGATAATTTTTAACCTCTTCCTTTTTTTTTGTCCTTTCAAAATTTACATTTGGAATATTAACTAGAAGCTTCAGAAGATGTCGGATCAAACCCCAATGTATTTTGTTTTGCATTTAATATTATCTTGAATCTCAGAAGTTTCCTTCAATGTCAAGCTCCAACTGATTCATAACTAGCAAATAAATGTTAATAAAACCCTCGGTACCAAAATTGCTCAACTTACTTGACACTAGGTGGCAGACAAGGCAACTAGGAAGATCCTTGAGCAAACTATCCCTACTGGAGTGTTCAGGTGTGGTTGTGCAGATCCTTCTAGTTTAATATCTCTTGACAAATAAGAAACAAAATCAAGGAGTTAGTACTGCAAATATGCTACTTGCAGTACAGGCTTCCTCCCCACACTATCGACTGACTGTATCTTTTAGTGTTCGTGCTTTTTTTTTGAAGAATGAATACCACTTTGAGAAGCCATTGTCTGTGAGGCCATGAAAAAGTACACATCGACTTAAAAAATGGTACTATGTTAGCAGCATAATTATGAATATATATTTATACAGATGTAAAAGAATATATATTTCATAATATACGAGAAACAAAGCCCAGCTAAAACTTTCTGATATATAATTATATCTATATACCTAGATATATGTATCATACCTATCTATGTATAGAGCGATAGACATCTACAGATCATGTCTTACGGAAGTCATCGCATTTGCTTTACTGCAGTTTCGTTCGGTGACTTGTAGAAAGGCAGCAATGTTCTCTGTTTCAGCCTTACAATCAGTGAAATAGAGTATTATTTTCTTCCTTTCTTCCAGATCTGTAGACAAGTAAACTCAAACTCATTAAAAAATATGAAATACATCTGCTTAAAAATGGTTATATGGATATATGTCTGTATATATTGAGAACTTTTAGCTGGGTTTTCTTCTATGTTTTCGTTGAGTGAGTATAAAAGTTTTCCTCTATGGCAGAGAAAACTGCTTCATTTTTTATACTTTGTCAAATTCTGAATCATCTGTTAAACATTGTGAAAGACCTGTTATTCCATGAAAATGTACAGAAATCATGTCATCAGGTCCTATTGAACCAAGAGAGAACTTTGCTATAAGCTTGAGAAATAAATTTGCTTAATATGATTAAAAATTAAGCACAAACATGATTTTAATGGACATATTCTGCATATTGACTAATTTATAAAGGAAAAATCTAGAAGGGACATTAATTTGATCCTTCCAGATTATTTTGGATTTTTTTTTTCCCACTTGGAATACAAAGTTGAAAGTCACAGATTTAGAGGGCTAAGTTTATAATGACATTTCCAGTTCTGTAGGGTGATAAACTTGTAATGAGAAAACAAACAAATTAAACTCTCTGAAAGGCCTGGTCCTTCAACAGTTGTTTTGTTTTGGGCTTTTTTTTTTTTTTTGAGCAAAAACCTGTAGGGTGAGACTTGAATTTTCTTACCCTCTTAGTTGTGAAGATAACTTTTCAATGTAAACACACACAATATCACATCCTTCTCAGCTGTCAGAAAAACAAGCTGAAACAGCAGCAATGATAATTGAATTTATATAGAAGTTATCTATCCAAATGATCTAGGACCTTTGCAAAAAGATGCATAAACAAATAGAGAACAATTTGAGTGTGGGTATTTTTTTAAAGACAGTTAAAACTGAAGATAGGTGGAAGTTATCTAAAAAATGTCTTCAATTTTCACTTCTAATTAGCTGTTAAATATCAGGAATATTGTGAATGACAGCCCATAGATAAAATCCCTGTGAAGGCTGGGTGAAAGATAAACCAAAAAAGAACAGGAGGTTTTCTCATTGTTTAGCGTTATTCATTTCTGGACTGACCTCATTAACAGACACATCAATCAGGCAAAGGTATTTACCCAGTGAAGCTAAAGGTATTTGTTGCATCCTGACATTCGTAGAATCAGAGTCATACAATGGTCAGAGTTGGAAGGGACCTTAAAGACCATCCAGTCCCACACCGCTGCCAAAAGCAGGGAGACCTCCCACCAGACCAGGTTGCTCCAAGCCCCATCCAGCCTGGCCTTGAACCCCTCCAGGGATGGGGCAGCCACAGCTTCTCTGGGCAACCTGTTCCAGTGTCTCACCACCCTCACAGAAAATAATGTCTTCCTAATATCGAATCTAAATCTCTCCTCTTTCAGTGTAAAGCCCTTGTCCTATGGCTCCACTCCCTGATCAGGAGTCCCTCCCCATCTCTCTTGTAGCCCCTTCAGGTACTGGGAGCCTGCTATAAGGTCTCCCCGGAGCCTTCTCTTCTCCAGGCTGAACAACCTCAACTCTCTCAGCCTGTCCTCATAGCAGAAGTGTTCCAGCGCTCTGAGCATCTTCATGGCCCTCCTCTGGACCTGTTCCAACAGGTCCATGTCCTTCCTGTGCTGAGGACTCCAGAGCTGGATGCAGGACTCCAGGTGGTGGTCCCACCATTCATTTGAAAAATAGGTTGCAGAAGGAAAGTGGGAGAAGCTCAGAATACGCACTCTGCAGTACTGGGCTCTTGCTGTGCAGGATTTGAGGGGTGTGTGTGTAAAACTCAATCCAGCCACAGACGCAGCTCACTTAAATCATACTGAATTAGTTATCTCTACACTTAGGACAACCTTTCTCAGTTTCCTCCGTTACGCTGCAGCTGCCAACGATGTCACTGCCTGCCATGGGCCTGCTTTACAAACAGACTGTGCTCTTATGGTGCATTCATCTTGGCTTCCAAGTGGAAGTGGTACTAATGGGTTTCTTAGGCGCTTACTAGAAAAACAATTTGTCTTGTTGGCAGTTTCAGATACTCAGGAATTCTATGTACTTGTCTCCACTCTGCAGATCATCTTTTTTTTGGCACTTAAATATCACAGGAGGGACTTCCTGACTGGAGATAGCACTTACCGTATTCCACGAGCTGTGTATTCCTTTTGGCTCTATGGCTACGCATCGCGACAAGTGTTTGGCTCGAGAAGGCAAAACAAGTAAGAATAAATCACGTCAGCAGAAAAATTCAGGTCAATATAGTTTTGCATGATTTTTACCATCCTGGTAAAATATAAGATCCGTGGATCTCATATTTTGACTGGGTTTTATTTTGTTTTTTTGTAGTTTAGTCTTACAAAATTACATACAATTTTAGCATTAGAAGACCACATTTCTTCTCATTACAAACAAATGCATGTTTATTTCCTCTTATGAATATACTTCAGCTTCTGCTGCTGTCCAAATTGGTTTTAACTATCATTCCTTGTTAAAAAAAAAACAACAAACAACCAGATTTAAAAAGTAAGGCATTTTCTTTCAGATGTCATGTTTTCAGTGAAAGCAAACCTAAAAGGAAGCAATAAAACTAATTCTAATTTGATAGCACATCTTTTTGAAATTATCTTTTTTTTTTTCCTTTACTTGTGAAAGACAAAGGTTTATCATGATTGTTTCAGCCAGGAAATTAAGTACCTGCCTTACATGAATATATAGATGAGCAGTATTTTAGAGTTCCCTCGATTTGAGAGCATTCCTCAGTATTAATTTAAGTGATCATGAGGAAAGGTAGAGAAAAAGGTCACAAAGCAGTACGGAAGGCACGGTAAAGCTTTCAACTTTTCCATGTTCCACTTTTACCTTTCCTGATAAGCTCAATGTCCAATAAAGCAGAAAACAGAATTCTCAAAGCGAATGGTGGTGATGCAACACATAACGCTCCCTCTAAAAGAACAAGCAAAAATTAGAGCTAGAGCATATGTAAAATCAAGGGGTGGGAGAAGAAAAGCAACAACATCCCAAGGGAATATGATGACAGAATGCTGGATGTAAAGTTCTGACGAAGAATAAACCAGTACATATTAATAAAGGGTAAAATAAATTCATACCGAATCAAATGAATCATTTGAATCCAACTCAGAGGAAGAGATATTCAATGGTTTATTTCACCTCCCTTTGTAAGTAAAACAATATCTATACATTACAGCTAGGAAATAATACTAGTAGCAGTAATAAGAATGAAAAAATAAATGTATGCTCTCATTATCCAAGCAGGATATTTCAGTATCTACAGAGGGAAGCAGGACTGGAAAGTTACTGCAGAAATGTAATGCAGGGATGAGGCTGAATATCCATGTCTGGTCTAGTGTATACATGTCATATGGCCTCTCCCCATAGGCTGAGATTTTGCTCCTTGGTAAACTCAGTCACTTGCTTGGAAAGGAATACAAGGTGAAACAATCACTGATGAATATATTGTGGAGACACCTTAGAAGTAACTTATTACATCCTCCTAGGGAGCAATTTCATAACATATTAGTTGGTATATACTTAAATTTGGTATATACTTAAAATGCTAAGCCACATACCATGAATTTTTGCCGCAGGAATGCAGTGAATTTCACCCAGGAGGAACTTCTTCAGCTACTACAATATTCTAAAATTTGAATCAAGCTAGTAAATCTGTATACTGATATTTCAGTTTCCCAGAAACACTCTCCTATGCCTTAAGAAGTTTCCTGTTTTCATTTTCATTCATTCCCTTTGTCCATTAAAGGAATGTAGACTGGATCATCCATTCAATAATGCTGTGTAAACTCAGCTACTTTTTGAATCTCTAAAAAAAAGTAAGTTCAGAACTTCATTTTCAAGAGATATGCAATCTTCACGCCTAGGATATATGTCATAGCCCAAAAAACTTCCAGTCTCTCCCAGTCCAGTTTCAAGGAACAGAAAGGAACAGCAAGTTTGGAAACCCTGGAAACCCTCCATTCTATTAGTACATCTTATTATTGAATGATAACCAAACTTCTCCAAGTTAATTCCGCTTTTCCTAATCCTTTTGCTTGTCATTATAATTAAGTGGTATTTTGTGGAATGTGTTTACTTAGACTTGGCAGCAGATTTTTATTTTTGGTACATATAACATGTGAATTTGACAACACAAAAGACAAACCAACATCAGCTGCACAGCAGGGTCTTCAAAAGTGGAGCTTTACAAGGTGTTGGTTTTTTATTTTGTGGGTTTTTTTTTTTTTTTTAATGAACTGTGAATGAAGTGCAAATACAAATAATTAATACTTGACAGTGGAGCTTGCAAGTATGCCATGGATGGAGTGATGCACTTCATTCATAAGAGGGAAGCAGTAATGTATTTATTGATACAGAACAATGATTTAACAAAGTTTGGTAGTCAATGCGACAGTGTTTTAACAAGATTGGGTGGCAAGGCACACTTGGTTATTTACAGCACAGAAGACAGGGTCAGACAGAACTGTCAGGGCAACCCTCCCACTGAGTCGAGGTTCAGAAAGGACTCCCTTGCTTTCTAAACTCCTTCTCAGAGAGGCGTCTGGGTGCAGCTGGATCCAATCCTAGTGCCAGACTTGGTCAACCATGTCTAAAGGATTATATATGTGCAATCAATCCTTTATATGGGGGTAAAATGACTGACGTATAGTTATACTTGCATACTGACCACAGTACCAGTATTGTTTATTGTTCCAGTTAGCCCTTGGTTATTGTGGTGTTATGTGTCTCCCCAAAACCACGTTGAGCTGGATGGAGCCATCATGACTAGGTGCAGCCATTGTGACCACCATAGGTGGTTATCGCTTGGGCAGGACGACAGGAGATGAAGGTCAGGTTGGTGGTGGAGCACACGGTCACAAAGTACCATGTGCTTTGTAGCTGTACTAGTCCTTCCTTCAGAGACTCAGCCAGGGAACTGCAAATTTCAGTCTTCAGTTGATTTAGGCAGAAAAATTTGAATGTATGAACTTCAGAAAGAAGAGAGAAGTGAACAAAGAAAAGTAAAATTCAACAGTTTATTAGAGATTACATTAGAGTTAGAATGCCATATAAATACCTGTTTTAATATTTGCTGGTACTATGCCTTGGTGGCTACCAGTTCCTCCTAAAAATAAACAGAATAAATAAAAGACAATTGTTATGGTTTTAATGGTTTGTTTGGTTGGGGTTTTGGGTCTTACTTGTTTTGTGTTTTGATTTTTATTTTTTTTTCACAGGAGGACTACCATTACAAAATTATTTTATAACTAGACACTAATTAACTAGACTAATTAATCAACTAATTAACCTCCTCACTAAAAAGATTTGTTTAAATAATTCTATTATGTTATATTCCTAAAATTTTCTAAGCACATTAGACATAAACCATAAATTTTATTCATATTACTCAAATAAACTGTTCCTGTCAGCTCTACTTCTGTGCATCTCCCATGTACTGATCAATCCATGAAATATTAAATGCTTAGAAATATTCTGACTTGATGTTTTATATCTGTAAAGCGGAGATTTAAAGAAATTTGATGTCTTGGACAGGATCACAGACAAAATCTTGACAGGCTAAGGAACAGAGTGTTCAGAATGTACTTTGGTAAATCAACACGTGTTACTAATGTGTGTTTGAATGGCGTGTGCTTTACTGCATTTGTCAATTATTACTGTTATAATTTTACCAGCAGAACACATGTGTTATAGTAAATAATAAAGGATCACAGGCAATTTTTTGGTTCCAGATGCCTACATTATTTAACCATGTCCTCCAAAAGGATCTGACTCCATACCAAAGTAAAGAATTCAGCTGTTTCTCTGTTGAGTGTTGAGCCTGAGCATTAGGATGTTCTTATCCATTCATTAATACCTTATTTACTTGTAGAAATTGCTCCTTTTTTGTTTTTGAATCATTTATTCTTTTTCTTTGCTTTGTCTTTGTTAGCAGACATCCAGTTCTGCTTTTCTTTAACTTCCTCGTCCTCTGAAATCTCTCCCTCTGTCTCTCCATCTTAGTCTGGCAAAACAAAAGACATTTGCTATCCAGCTCTTCAGTTGTCAATTAATTTCAGTTCCATAGCTTTAATCTTAAGAATTTATATTATTCCATTATTCTATTCCAATCTATAAAATTCATGTTAATGATAAATCCACACTGTGAAAATATGTAGGAAGAAAGTTTAGCATCATGTAGCTTCTAGTGGCTTTGTTGGATACATTTTGGTTTTCAAGTCAGTTGTAGCTGTTGCACAAAATGTTTTAGTGAAGGTTATTGGAGCAAAATAGTGAAAGAAAATTACAAGGTACACAATACAAGTCATGAACATTAGCATATTCTGTGCTCTACCCCTGTGCACCCTATGAAAAATATTCTATGCTACAGCTTAAAATATCTAAAAGCAATGAAACAGCAGAAGTAGTCTCCAGATTGATTCTGAATATTCTTTTAATGTATTTAAGTTAGCCTGAAGATAGAACTTTGTTTATGTGATTTAATATTTATAAGTGCAAACTTATAAACTCACAAAGTAGTACATATTTACATCTCTAAGTAATTGCTCCCAGTAATTAGTTAATTGCATTATTAGGGATTGCAAAGTGTTCGTTAAAAATATTTTCTGGAATATTTTCCAGGAATTTACAAACTGAACCTGGACTTCATATAGACATAGTGTACCTATTCTAAAATAATTATACATAATTTATAAGTCCTTATTCTTTCTGCAGAAAACCTTTCTGATAGCAAGCAGCTAAAACTAATTACCAAGTCACAAAGACATCTCTGTAGATTCTTTTTTCCTGTGTCTGCAAACTTAGCACTAGTCCAACAATATTGTTTAAACTTCTAGTTGCATTTTAAAGTTATTAGAAATAATGTCATATGAGACCTTAATAGTAATGTGAATGCCAGAAGCACAGAAAAAACCCTTCTTCTGTCGAGAAGATACAGAGAGATTTTTGCATCTCTTACAGTTATTCTGGGGTTTGCACAACAGGACAAAAAGGTGGAAAACAAAAATCCTTTCTAAATTTTCTAATTTTTAACCCCACAGATGAGTTTGATACTACCTTTAAAAGCACTGATTATCATTCACTATAGCCAGCAGTCTAAGATGCTGCAAAATGTCAGATTATTTTAATAGCACAGCGACCTCCATTTAAAGGTCTGTGCCGCTACAACTGGTGAGTGATTGTCACAATTCATTGACAAAACGCAGGTCATCACAGCAGGTACAAGGAGTACCTATGTCAGTATGAAGAAAAAGATGTTATAGTTTACTCAAGGAGGAGGATTAAAATTTTTCTAAGGTATCTTTTTCTTAAGTAAGGCTCTGATGCTGCATATTTTGCTCCATTGCTAAAAATTAGACTTTTTTACTGAGGACAGGGCAGTCAGGTGGTTTAGTAAATATACAGATCCAGATTCTAATCATGTGTAGAGCTGGTTATACATCTCCTCCAAATCCACGCTGATAAGCTCCAACAAGCTTCTTTCAGGGATCAAAGCAGCTTTCGGGATTACATATATCGCAACTGTTTGAGAAAGAATATTGTAACTGTGAGCAAGGTATGAAAAGAGCGACAAAGAACTTTTTGAAAGCTGTATTAGAACCCTGCTTAGCATTCAGATAAATATTTACAAACAAAGATCTGCCTCGGGGAAATCAAACAGAAATTAAAGTAACCACGGCAAAAAGAATATCATTCGTCCAAAGTATATAATGCCCTGAATAAATAAAAAAACCTCTAAAGCTCCTTTGAAAATACAATGCAAACATGAAATGAAGGTATAAATTTCACTCATAACCTTGTTTTTTAACAAAAAAAAAGAAATAAATTTATTTTTCTAAGTTATACTGCCAGAAGAAGTTGATAGGAAAAGAAATCATAGACTTAGCTTTACCTTAAAATACACTTGGTCTCACAATATACTGTATGGAGAAATAAATAGCTGTTGCTGACATCATTCCAGTCCCTCCATCCCATTCAGAAGTGACATTTTGTTCTTATTTGGATCCATTCTGGAAAGCTGCTGCGTTTGACCAGGCAGGTATGTCATGTCAGCTAAACGGTACAGAATGCACTTTTGTTTTGTTTTGTTTTCCTTAGAATTCTGAAATATATTAATGGAATAATACACATCCAGGAATGAAAATAATGCTGAGCAGTTCAGCATCAGAGCTGCAACTCTAAATCAAATTCTGGTAACCATGGAGTTTAGATTGAGTATTAGCAGTGCCCTGCAATGACAGAAATACCACAACGCTCAGTTGGGTTGTTTTGAAAACAGAAGGAAATCCGCTTCAGCTTTTAGAATTTTGGAATGTGCCTAAATATCTACTTTTTTTAGGCACAGGCTTGTGAACCGAATTATGTTCTATACTTTATGCGATTGTGGGTAATACCTCCTCAATGAAATACAAGTTGATCCATAATTGTGCTTTGTTTCTAGGAGGAAAACACAGCAATGGAAAATTCTGATAGTTCTGCGTCTGCACAGGGATTAAGATATTAAGATATCCAAATATAATATTAGTCATTAATAATATTAATCTTAATATCTGAAGATATTAAGATCTGAAGATCTAAAAGCATGTTGAGGGTAGACCTAAAATGGAAAGCATGCTGCCTCATGGGTGGCCATAATTTTTAGGTAGCTGGATGTGACAAAACGGAAAAAAGGACTTCACTGAGAGGTTCAAATTCACAATTTATTTGGACTTCACTCACAGGTCCAATACGTCACTATTACAAGTTCCATGTGTACAATGGTGATTACACTATTGCAATTTAAAAGCAATTTGGGGAATACACTATTGCAACCTACAAGTGATCCCGACAAGTAACACCACAAACCACAAGTGTGCTGGATATTAAAATACCTTAAAAAAAAAGCGCACCAATCGCAAACTTAATAGCATGCCATATACAATATGTATGTTTCCTAGTCACTTACCCTCTCTCTCAGGTAAGGTTGCTCAATCCCTGGGAAGTTACCCTGTACAGCGTCCTGGACAAGGCAGGGACAAATCTCCTACAGGACAGCTGTATCCTTGGAAGGATACATCCTTGGAAGGATACATCCTTGGAGGGATTCCCCATTTTTCTCCCCAAACCTTGCTGTTTATATTTCCTGATTCTGTGGGGGTGCAGGATTATGCCTGAGTGGATGAACACTATCTGGGGTATTTACCTCTGGTGGTGTGATAGCTAAGTCTCTGTTGCCGGTTTTGGGATGTCTAGCACCCAAAGTCAGGGGAATAGGACTCGGGGCATTTTGTTTGTTAAAAGGAGCTAAGGCTCCATTCAGTTTGGGTTCTTATTGTGATGCAACCTCGAGACAACCCCCGGCTGAGCCATTTTGCAGCTCCCCCCAGGTTCTCTCTGCCTGGAGGAGGCAAGGCGGAGACGAAGCTGAGTCGGATTACAACACCCTGAATCTCACCTATTGTGCTCTGAAACCGGTTTGGCTGGGTGCTCCCGTACACTGGGACCCGTTAAATCCATCCCTTGAAGGGAAAATGTGTGGCTTTGCCACCTCACGGTGAGCATTTTCAGTTAGAAGGAAAAGAGACCTGAGCTCTTGTTATTTGTGTTCCCTCCTGACTTTCTGCCTTCTTTGTTAAGCAGTCGGTTTATAACCCTCTGTACTAACTTCCTCCAGGTTAAGTATTGGGTTTACTGGTGAGGTGTTGGGAGGGGCTGCAGGGGCAGCCTCTGAGAGGACACAGCCAGTTCCAGCCAGCTCCAACGGACTCACCACAGGACACAGCTGAGCCTCCTCAGCCAAACTGGCGGCACCTGTGTGGAAAAAAAGTACTTAAGAAAGGGCTGACAATGCTGAATAGGGAGAAGAGAAAAAAAAAAGAGAAAAAAAGAAAGAATTAGGAGCAGCTGTGCAAACACCAAGGTCAGAAGAAGGGGAGAAGACGGGGCTCTGTGGAGGAGTTGATGTTCTCCCCAGCCCATGGAGGATCTGAGCTAGCCCAGATGGGCATCCTCAAAGGACTGCAGCCCATGGTGGATCTGAGCTAGCCCAGATGGACATCCTTAAAGGACTGCAGCCCATGGTGGACCCACACTAGGGCTGAGGAGAAGTGTGGAGAGGAAGGAGCACCAGGGAGGGACGCAGACCATGACACCTCTCCCCCCGCCATCGCCCTGTGCCACACGGAGTGGAGATAGGAGCTGGGAGTGATGGAGAGAACCTGAGCCTGGAAGATGGGTGAGGAAAAGTGGTGTTTTAATGTCTGTCTTTTCGTTGTTAGTATAAAAAAAAAAAATAATCTATTTTTTATGTAAGTATTGTGAATATTATGAATGTCAATGAAAGTTATGCAATTTATTTAAAAAAATATCTGCCCAATCACAATTGGAAAGTACTAACGTTTGGGACAATTTTATGTGATTTAGACTGCAGGGGGAAATAAATTTATCCTGGCTGAATGGAGACAACTTTGTCAGTATTTATCCCCTCAGGATAATAAATCTTTTATTTAGCTAAGTGAAGTCAGTACAGGCTTTCTTAACTTTAAAACACCTGAACTGTAGTTGACTACTACCTTACACCTGCATGTATCAAATAAAGAAGACAAAGCAAAAGGAAAAAATAGAGATTTCTATTTCTTTGTCTGAGATATTCCGAGTCCTTCAGTTCTGCCATCAGTGACAGGAGGTGAAAGGAGGCAACTACATGTTAAATGACAAGGGACTAAGAGAATGCTCATTCTGTTATCGTTGTACCCTGATACCTACTGCAAAGCATGACATCCATCTCAGAAACTCTTAATAAATTTTATACTTTCAGTAGAAAATTCAAAAGACTCAAAGCCTGCTTTCTTGGGTATTCAGAATACTAGGGATCTGAATGTTTTCACCTGGAAGGCAGACATGCATCAATAGTAGGCTCTGTGCTCCCTTTGCTCTTTTGAACTCTTCGAACTCAGAAGGTTCTGTTAATCTTATATGGCCAAAATTATTCCTGATAGCTTTTTTATGGTTTTGGTTTTTTTTTCCCCATTTATTCATACTAATGAACAGGAGAAGCCTCTTGTTTATGTCATCTGTATTTGATGCTTTGGAGAAAGGCAAACCTCTCGTTATACTTCATGGTGCCAAATGATGGCTGAGGGCAGCAAAAGTCACTTCTGCACGGGCTAGCAGAAGCTTTAAAGAAATCAGTTAACTAAAAATTACTCTAAAACTATTATTATCAACAAATCAGATACACGAAACACTATTTCACAAACTAATTTCTAGGATTTCCTTTCTTTTCCTGCTTCATAATCCATGTCACTCCACATGACTCCATGTGTAAGTGGAATGTTTCAGGCTTCTGCTTGGAAAGCTCTAGGATCCTTGTCAGATCTAGTCTTGTCTCACATTTTAAAAGTTTAAGATATTATTCAGAAGTTTGGCAAAGTTCTTTCATATTCTGTGTGGATTTTGACTGTCAGTTTATATTGATGCTAAATTTGATACTGGATGACAATAACCCTTTAAAATATCTCCTGGTTTCCTGTTTTTGCCTAAACACAATTATAAAAGTTTATTTTATCCTTCCTAAAGGTGGTTTTTTTTTTTTATTTTTGCTAGGATTTCTTAATTGTCTTTTCCAGTTGCCTCAGCAGTCTTGTTCTGGAACTTGCCAGTTTGAATTTTTGTAGTTATTGGTCACAGAATTCCAGGTGAGGTCTCACTAGTGACTTGTATGATAGTATTAATGTTTTACTCTCTCTACTAGAAATAATAGCAGAATTTCTTAAATTATTGACCGAATTTGTATTCTCATACTCCTCACTATCATATTTCTGATACTTAAAATCATCCAGATTCAGAAATTTGCTCAGAATGGATGAACTCAACACTCCAAACACAATAAATGCACACTGATCTCTTCAGGCACCTGAGAAAATACCAGTTAATTGTTGTCTTTTTAGAAATTCATACACAATATGAGGACACTTCTTTCTGAATCCTTCATATTTTACTCCATATTTAATCCATTCTAAGTTAACAGTTTTTGGATGCTTACTTGTCTCTTTCAGGTTTAAACTACCATTTCTTACCTGGACTTAAAAAGACTGTAGCTTCATTAAAAAATTAAGAGGAGACAAACATCTTTGTAATAAAAAGAAATCCCTAAATCTTCTCAGGTGGAATACATCTACAATCTACCACTATCATTCCCTTTTAAATTAGTTACCCCTAGTTCAAAAATGAATCCTGTTCTTTGCTTAGGTAATTTCTTGTTTGTAAAACATTTGTTCTTGATTCTAAAACATTATCGTAGTTCACCACTACAGACTGAAATATTCTTAACAAATTACTGCTAACTACATTTGAAAAATAATTGATAGAACTGTGCAAAGCTTCCAACATTGAAAAAAAACTTAGGATGCAAGAGTTTTCCATCTGGCATGTAGCAATATAAGTATTATGATGATTACAGCTTTCCTAAATATATTATTTGTCTAGCATTTAACCCTTAAGATAAGGCTTAAGTCTTTAAGTTGAATAAATCCTTGCTTCTGTAAAAGGTCTGTTCACATTACACTCAATTTCTTAAGCACATTATTTAATTCTGTGGCACTGAGGCCTAGACCTTTGGAAGGTAGTGATTTAGGACTAGATTTCAGTGGGGGGTAATATTATTGAGGAACTGGCTTGAACTGCAGCAAAAGTGACTCTAATGATGTCTGGAAAACAGATCCAGGGTTCAAAGTGTCAAAGAAAAGTGATACTTCAAAAAATGTGATTTAAATGAGTAAAAATAAGGTATTAGTTCTGACATTTGTGAACATCTTGAAAATACCTGTAATATCTGAGTGCTAATTACATTAATATCCTTGATGCTCATACATATTTTTTTTTTTTTTTGTCTGGAGGGGCAGCCTTTTCAAAAGGAACATATTTAAATGTATATTGCATAATTTTTATCTGGCTCCTTTGTAGTAATTATAAATCCAAAGTTTTTATAAGTATTCAATTGTAACCAAGCTGGTTTTTTTTTTCTGTCTGTCTCTGCACCCTTATTAACATCCACTCTCTTGATATTGTTTTCAACAACATGAACACTGTCTGTATTTTCCAAAGGTCTCCTGGTCTTTTTCATTGCAGAGCATTCTTGAATATATGGCCTATGTTTTATTAAATTCACACTAGTAGAAACCTTCTCTGAATGGGTTTGTTAACAGGCTTGTTAATTTTAACATCATCTTTTACAGCAACCTTAACTTCATGGTATTTGACTGCCTTACAACCTATTATTGAAATTATTTTCAAAATAGATTGGAGAGGTGAAGAGACAGAATTATCCTCATTTTATGACTGAGACACTGAGATGTATTATCTGAAAAATCTGTGACTGCTTTGAGTACCTTGAAACTTATTTTTAGAGTACTAAGCCCTTCAGTTTGGAGTTCTCTTCCCAGCATCTTCAGCTGCAGCTGCAGACATCCTGCAGTTCAGCAGTTCAGCCATCCCTTGTACTAAATGTACATCCAGAACAGGAGGAACTCACAACCTGCTGCATGAAAAAGATTTGATGTACGTGGCATGAATTAACTGTTCTACCTTGTATCACTGTCGTGATTTGCCCTCCAACAGCATTTAAGAACTGTGTGGCCACTCTCACACCCCCCAACAGCCGTGGGGGAGAATTGGAAGGAAAATACAAAACTCGTAGGTTGAGAGAAAAGCGGTTTAACAGAACAGCAAAGGGAACAGGAAGACAACAGCAATAACACTGATAGAGGAATGTACAAAACACGATTATGGTACCGTTGCTCACCAACCAGACCTGGGACTCTCTTCTCTTTTAGTCCCATGCTCTTTCTCAGGAAGAAGTGAGCTCTGAGTCCAAAATTCCATGGCTTCAGTTCCCGTGTCCTTCTTTCTAACTAATTGCGGGTCTCTTTCTGTCTCTGCATTGAAAAAGGCTACTTTTCTGTGAAAGTAGCCTAAGAAAGTGAACTTACTGAATTTAGTACCAGTATGGCTGTCACGAGTTCCAGGCAGTATAGTTGTTATCCGAGGAAAGATTTGGTCAATTCCACATAGCTTTTGTTGTTAGCAGTTCTGTAATGATGAGCAAGTGAAGGCTCTTCAGGGGCTTATACCTTGAGCAAATTTGAAGATTTTAATGGGATAACCACAGACACATTCTTGACAGCCTTTGCAAAAATCTCTTCTTGTGTGGCATTGCAGATTTTTTGATACAAGGAAACTGTATTTTATCTTGCTTTGTATTCTTCGTACACTCTCTTGGGAATCTGTTTGATTGAACAGTTATAGTGGAAAAAAGTGCAAATAAATTCATCCTGAGTTGTTCACTCAGCATGGAAAATTTGAGTTCAGACTGTTGAACCTAAGCAAAGTTATAATCAGCTGAAAATATGAACTACTGACCAACCTTAATAATAGGTGGTGCCAGCAGTCCTGCTTAAAACCTTTATGGTGTTCTTGTTGTCATGGAAGCAACTGTTCCAACACAAATTCCCCTAAGACTTCATTCTTTGATAATAAGAATAATATACAGCTTTTAAATGTACTTGTGTATGACTCAGTTTCTCAGAGTGAGAACACCAGTACTTTAATTCTCACATTATCAGTGTAAAATGTCATAACTAGATGTATATTCTTGAGCTAGACATACTGTGGAGTAAGATGTGAAGTATGGAGAAGTTGTGAAATCTCAGCTTAGGGTGGCTGTGAAATCTGTAATATATATGTTACATTTTTGTAACACAATGTAGTTTTATGAAGTTCAGAGGAAACATAACTTCACAGGTATAGTTGCATTCACTCTTACACTACTTTTTTTGTTAAATATATTGATGACAGTCAGGTTTTGTGTAGCGACTGGTGCAGGCCACAATTACTTGTGTATCTGTGCAAAGGCATGTTGTGTCTTCTGGCACTGGGGAAAAAAGCCATCTGATTGCCTTTGAGGTCTTAGGTGTTCCTGACACTCCTCCAAACAGTTATTGCACTAGAACTATGGGAAAGGAAGGAAAATTTGCCTGATAGGTAAATAAAGAGTATAGAAAAACATGTGAAGGGTAAGTGAAACTGAGTTTAAATAAGCTAATACTTAAGATTTTTATTTAATGACTGTTGATTTAAAAAAAACAAACACACTGGATTTATAAAACAACCTCTTTTTACCTTTAAATATAAATTCATTATCATGTAACTCTAGCAAATACAGTAGTGATGCAATTCAGTTTTCTGTTCAGCTTTACTGTTTAACATTCCTTACACCATCCTGCTGACAGTAGAATTTATCTTTACTTGCCAGCAAAGGAGAAATAAAACTAATACACATTGAATCCCTGGGCTCCAAAATTTTTCATTTGGTTTCTAGAAGTGGTACACGTTGCTGGAACAGATTTGTTTTCACATAAGGTACTTGTTACAACTTTTAGGATTACTCTTCTTCAGGAAGAGAAAAGGAGAAAAAAACCCACCTCCCTCATGGTATGTTCAGTGATGCATCCTTTAAATGTCTGCCTCTAATTTGCTGGTATTTAAATTTCTGTTACTGAAAGTTATTGTGGCTATGAGACATATCTTATTCTTTCTGTAGCAAAATTTGCTGCTATAATTTAAAAATTATATAATTTTAAATTTTAGTACCTTCAGGAGATGGTTTCTGAAGCCTTGTTTGCTTTTCCTCATCAGGCTGCTAAGAGCTTCTTCGAGACAAGGCTGGATGACAATGGAAGAACATAACAGGGAGAAAGGATCTTCTGCAGGTATGTAGTGTACATAGTATAATTCTCAAAATTTATGTTCCCGTTACGGAGTTGTTGAGGTTGGAAGAGACCTCTGAAGGTCATCTGGTCCCCTGCTCAAGCTGGGACACTAAGAGCCTGTTGCTGTGGACCATGTCTATTTGGCTTTTGAAAATCTCCAAGGATGGAGACTCCACAATCTCCTAGGGTCACCTGTGCCGGTGCTTGGTCACAGTATCAAATATGATACACGGTATCAAATATAATAAAATATGGTATGATATATATTATATGTTATAAGATCATATTGTATTACATATATTTACATATAAACAACATATGGCATAGACCAAGTCACTTCTCTTCCATTCATTCAGTGGTTATGTTTCATGCTCAGTTGTTCTTTATAGATGATGATTTTCTCTCAGACCTTCCAAGGCCACTGACTCCTTCCTTGTCTCATTCTAAATGCCTTCCCCTGGCCTTAACTGTGACTGACACTTCACTCTGTCACCTTCACTGAGACATCATCTGCCAAAAAATTATGCATGATGGTGCATATGAGTAAATAAGTACAGGAACAGGGGAAGCAGACACAAGGATAGCAGTATAAACTTAAAAAATGTAGAATCATAGAATCGTCTGGGTTGGAAGAGACCCTTGGGATCATCGAGTCCAACCATCTACCCTACTCTACAAAGTCCTCCCCTACACCATATCCCTCAGTACCGCATCTAAACGTCCCTTAAACACATCCAGGGATGGTGACTCCACCACCTCCCTGGTAGCCTATTCCAATGCCCGACCACTCCCTCTGTGAAAAATTCCTTCCTAATGTTCAGTCTAAACCTACCCTGTTGGAGCTTGAAAAAATGTGTAAGGTTTGAAGAAATAAAATCACAATTAAGCACAAGTTAAGAAATGAGAGGGTTATGGCAGAGGGGTGGTGAGCAAGCAGATGAGTGGTTCACTTCTGACCATAGTCTTCAGTCTTTCTCTGTGACAATGTCCCTCCCCTTTCTCTCACCCACCTCCTGCTTGCTTCTCAAGGTCTTTCTGCACCAGGTAACCACAAACAGAGGAGCAAGCAGAGTCCCATGTGCAAGACGCCTCAGGAAAAGAACAATTTTCTGAACTCAGTGGGAGTTAAGGAGATAAAAACCAATGCTTTCCTAACCCCTAATCCTTTCTTCTTGTCCCTTGAACCTTTGTGCTGATGCTGCAGAACAAGAATAGGGCTGCAGCACTCCCAGACTCGGTCACACTTTGTAAAACCTTGTTCCAAAACTAGGCCTACGTATCCCCAGTGTACGTTCCTGCATGTCCCAAAACAATGTGCGTATGGTAGAAGGTGAATTCTCCATGCAGAGAAATGATGCCTTACAAAGCAGCAGGGTATTGTTAGCTTTTATACACACGTGTATCTCACATGGTTATAGAGATTAACCCAATGGTTATAGAGACTTCTTGGTTGATTTTTTTTTTTGTTCTCTGTGCATAATTGCAGACTCTGATGTGGTGTGATCAGCAGCTGGTTCAGTCTCCGAGCTCACTTAGCTCTTGGCATCTTTGTTCAAGCCACAAGAGCAAAATCCATTAATGTCAGCTGCAATGCTGTTCTCGGTGCATAGTATGTGCATACGCTGAGACCGGAACAACCCAGAGTTTCCGCAGAAATCACTGAGCTATTCTGGCTTTGATCATGAGCGAAAAGGTCACAGTACCGGGGAGCCCTCTGCTAACTCACTGCCATTTCACACCACTTCTCTTTTCTGTCTTTTCCTTGTGATCCAGGGTCTTGTTTGGAAAAAAAAAAAACAAAACATCCTGTTGATAAGTGGGTTTGACTTTTTCTTTCTAACCAGATTAATTGTTTTGCTTATATTTCCCTTCCCTTGTTCAGAAGTTAGAAAAACACATCAGAAAGAAAGGCCAAACACATCAAGTAAGAAGCTATTAGCGTAGCACGTGATCAAATAAAATTCATCACAGTAACAAGCTTCAGTTCTTGTTCTAGTTACTCAAAAATTTCTTCCAGTGTCTGCAGAAATGAGACAAAGAGAGGAACTTAGCTTTCTGCAGCCGGCAGGTCTGCAGACAGGAACTTCTGCTGAGTCTGGAGTTCTTTATGTCTCTCAAAGGTTCTCTTCGAGGAACGGATTACAGTAGATGTGCAAGCTGAGTACTAGTTGATTCCTGTTATTAAAAAGGGGATTAAAAAGGAGGGTGGCTTCAAAAGCTAGGGCCACCAGCAAAGTACAACTGAAAAAGGAGTAAAGAAGCTGCTGTACAAATTGAAAAATCCGTTGGCTAGTATTACATTTGATACTGGAGCATAGGTATCACACTTCACAAATTGCTCATTATCGCTGACTTCTTGTAGCAAGGAGACTCTAATGTACACAGTCTCTGGCCACTTTGTTCACTCTTAACAAAGCTAGAAAAAAACACTTAAATAAGCTGTTCTTGCAGCTGAAAAACAATTTGTCACAATATCAGCTGGCAAAAAAAGGGAAAAAGAAGATTCAGTTCATTGGCACTGCAGTTATATGCTTGAACAACTTTGGGGACAGACGAATGTGGCGCATGAATTCAGAAACAAGTAGAAAATAGACAGGGCAGGTGTTACACTGACCTCTGCCCTCTGGAATCTGATAGGTAGTTTGGTTTATCCCTTTTTTGACCAGATAATATTGCCTCTAGGGAAATCATTATCAGCAGTGCATCTTTAAGCCAGGTGTTGTCACACGTTAGATATGTGTACTTCTTCGGGGAAAAAATGATTTCAGTTGAAAACCAAAACCTGAGATCGGTACTGCTGCTGGTGTATAAAAATAAATAGAAGTTTATGCATAAATGTACATATATAAATAGCATTTGCACATAAATATAGATATGGTCCAGCTGTAAGAAATAACTTGGCAGATGTTTAAATTGTTATTTTTCAAATAGTGTGTCTTTTCTTCTTTTCATAATACTTTTACTGATAGATCTTCCTTCACATCATACTTCTAACACTAAAAATGGAACAGAAAAGAAAATGGATTGTTGTTCTGATGAAAATATGTTCTATAGATTCATACCCCAGAACCTCCTTGGAGCTGTGAATTAGCATCTGAATTGAATTCTTTTTGGTGGTTTCTCCACAATTTTTGACCCTGAAATAAAGTAGTGATGAGATGTTTTTATTTGTCTGGCTGATGTCAAAGCAATGTGTGTTGCATTTAGAACACACAATAACAAAGCACTGGTGAAGACATATTTCCACAGCCTTGTGCAGCCCTTGGAAAAAATCTGTTCTGCTTTCTACTCCACAAACTGAGTTTCATCTTGCCCACATTCATTTGTGGCATATGAGAGGAGTGGAAGAGTTACATTTTTACTTACCGTTAGAGATCTTAGAAATCAGGATTGTTAACTCTCACAGTAATATAAGGAAATCAAAGGTAGAGACAAACAGACATCAAGAGTGCATATTTCATGTTCTGTGATATGAGATGGGATTTGAGAGTCTTTAACCTTCTACAAAGAAGTTTAACAAGAAGTCCAGGGCTGTTCTGGGGCTAGAAGGGTTTCACTGATATATAAAACCTAAAAATACCCAAATATATTAATTTGTTGCTGGATGAAAAGGAGAACTTCTGAACTTTAAAACTGTTGCTTTAGGCGCAGCATATGCAGATTGGTTTTACAAGTCAGAAGAATGCAATATGATTGTCTATCTGGAGTCATTAACAATATTCTCTATTATGTGTCTCCATTTATCACTGATTTTTTAAGATATAATATCGTGGGATCCTTCAGGTAACAATGCAGATCTCGAAGTGGATGAATTAGGCTAATAGAATATGATATTGCCTGGCTGTAATAGATCTGCAGTGTGAAGTTATATCTACTCATATTTTAATTTATTCCACAAAAAACCCAATCAGATAAAACAACTCTACAATAGCTCATTTCCTTCACAGTTACATAATTACTGTTAAATGGAAGGAGGTTAGATCTCACATTTATGTCTATGCCATACGTGTATGCAGGTTTATTCATTTAAATNTGTATGCAGGTTTATTCATTTAAATTATTTCATACACAGTGTTTTCTGTGTATAAAAATGTTCAAAGAAAGTGTCAGTGGATACTACAAGGTCCATCTTTTTCTTTCAGTAAGTTTAAGAACTTCCATTTCACAGTTCACTTAGTAAATTTAGTTCATAAACTTCACATCATCACTGCCGGGAACAAGACAGGATTTCGCTATGATATTTTTAGCTTATTAAAATGATATTTTTTTTATGGATTTGAGGAAGATGAAATGAAAAAAATAGGTAAAAGAAATAACTTACTAAATTTGGTCAGCAAATCCATTTTTATTTTCTGTCTTCTGAGTTTAAAACAGTAAAAATTAAATGCACAGAAGTACTAGGAATTGAAAGTTCAACAATCCTGCCCACACGAAAGCAGCAAAGCAGATTTCATAATGAAACAAAATAAATGTAGGTATTTATATATGCGTTTATATAGTTATTTAGCCATATAGTATGAAAACCATATGAATTTATCAGCATGAACAGTTCATTTCTATTTCCTGATTCTATCTTGATCACACAGGATACATAGACAAGCCTTAGCCTTACTCAGAAATCACTTGATCTTTTTCTGATACGTATACTTTTTAGGGAATTTAAATTGATCTTTTGTCAGAAAATAGTGTTTGTTGGCTCACAATATTTTAAATTATATTTTCTAGTTAATTCTTTACACATTCTTCTGTTTTATTGTAACTAAGCAGGAATTTCCATTTAATAGTCCATAATGATACAGTAACTTAACTTTGTAAGCCGGTAGAATTAATGAAAGACTGCAAGTTGTTTGTGTACGTGAAATTGTTTCTTCATGTGTTCAGTAAGTTCCATTTATCAGAATTAAATTTCAGTTGTCATCATAGAAGTAAATTTCTTTCCAACTTTCTACCTCCACCTCTGTCCCGCATTTCCAGGGTAATAAAACGGAGCTAATAGTGGATTTAATTGTTCTGTGTCGATAGGGAAGCACCCTCAAAGGTACCTTGTAGCTTCAGTTCAAAGACCAGTTCAAATCTTCTCTGGCAACTGATTTATTTGTGTATAATTATCTGGAAAAGTTGACTGGGTGTTACCTGGCAGTTTGTGATCATTTTGTTTCTATGTTGAGATGAAAAGAGGAAGCAATGAATGATACTGTATTCTCTGAAAGACTGTCCTGAGTTCAAGAAAGCTTCTGGGAAAGCAGAGAAAAAAAAATCTGACTATTTTTCCATTTGTAGAACTATATTTGTCATTTTAGCCACGTAATATCTGTTGTGGGAGTTTGGGCATCTTTATCTGGCTCTGTGCCTCTGAAAGAGTACTGTAAAAAAAAAAAAAAAA
>VXAK01016460.1:93-17263 GCA_013399435.1 Arenaria interpres
AACACACAGATCAGGATCAAGGGCAGATGAACAGACAGAGTTCTCCTCAGACACTGGCCACTGAAGAAAGAGGCTTTCTCCTTTGATCCCTCAGCTTTTATACTGAGCATGGGGCAGATGGGATGCAATACCATGTTATAGCAATAAGGATAACCAGGAGCCTCTCTGCGTACCATTCCTTGGTACTCCTGATAAATATCAGACCTTATCTGCTAGAAGCAGACACTGTCTGAAAAATACACGGTTAATTTCAGAGAGTTAGAAGAAGCTTAACTGAACAGTAAAATTCCTGAAAAGAATATTAGTTCTATTCTACTCAGACCAGGACAGCAGAACAAGAACAATTGACCTGAGGGCAAAGTTAGTCAAACATGCAAATTGATCAGTAGAAGAGTTATGTGTGCTTAAACAGATCTTTTGGATCGTATGGAAGCAAGTGAGGGGGAGAAAAAAATGCCTGTGGATGATAATGGGTGTTATACTATTTTTCTTGCACTGAGGATCCAATAGGGAAATAGAGGTTCAGCGAAATGCTTAATCAGTATCAGCGTCTGTCTTCTGATCAAAGTATGGTATCGTGGAAGCTTCTCTGTGCTCAAGTGATGGTACAGTAATAGTCTCCAGATAGAAGGTCTCTTGGGAAGTTGTCTTACCACTGAATATGGCAACAGAACCACAGCATGTATGTTTGATAGGAAGTTGTGTCACGACCCAGTAATTTAAAAAGAAAAAAAGGAAAAAAATTAAAAAGAAACACTGTCTTTTTGAGAGGATTTCCGTCTCTGTATCTTTAAATGTAAAGATGGACCTTCAGCTCTGACTCTCGCATATAAACCTTGGAGAACTGAAAGGTTCAAGATCTCTGCCTTTCTTTCCTCCTTTCCTTGTATTTCCTGTAGATTAAATTTAGAGAATTTCCTGTTCAGCGTGTAGATGTTTCAGGTCGCCATTTCACTATAGATTTCTTAGGACAACTAACTATTTCCCCACATTAGCACATGGAGTTGTTTCCCCATGTTAGCATGTGGGCACATGGAGCCCAGGAGGCCAACCCTTAATCCCGAGCTTTTAAGTCCACTACAAGTGAAGTGCTGCACTTAACTGCTAGGTCTTGCCCTAAACCTGTAAAATATTGCGTTTGTACAAGTTATTTTCAGGCAGCCTTCCCTTATTTGAACTTTCCTCCAAACTACAGATACAATCACAGTCAGAAGAAAGAAAATATTAGTTCTATTAAACCACAGTTTCTAATAGTGGACCTCTTATTTGGAATGGCAGAGTGACAAAACACTAACACAGTCAGTCTCTTTGTGAACTTTATACCATAGATCATAAAAATAAAGTAGCTACATTTCCATTAAACTCTGTTAACAGCAGGGGTGGGGTTGCATAATTCAGACAACCTACCATTAAATTCTTCATTTTAACCATAGGGGAGAGGGCAGTGGGAAATAGCAGTGTAGAAGGTTATTCTATTCATAAATGTGAATTAGTGTGGCTATTAGTAAGACCTTTGTGTAAGAAATGAAAGAGAAGTGTTGCAAGAGAGGTGTTGCCCATGGTATACAATGTGCAGGCTTCATTGAATAAGAAAACAAATACTCATTTTCTGAAGCAGCATTCCTATTGATAAAATTGCTAATTGATTTATCGAAAAAACCCCAACCCAAACAAGCCAAGACAAAGCACTGTAAAACCTGAGAAATACTTTAGCATTTTGTCAAACACTCTGAAAATATATTTGAAGACTTTTAAGCTGTCCCTAATGGATGCCCACTTATTTTTTCACTAGACTTCTGGAAGAGAGAAGCTCCTGAAGAACTTATGTGTGGGTTTTCTGTTTTATCATAATGGATTCTCCTTAAAGTGAAATAAGTAGTTCTGTTTGCACATTGCAAAGGTTTGAAGTAAGCCTGATCTCACTCCCGGAAGACATGGAAGCATTGCACTTGACATCTTAGGAATCTGGACTTATTTCTGCCCGCAAGCTCTCCATGGTAAAGACTTAAAATACTGTGTTTGTGAAAATATAGATGCTTTCAACACTCTGAATGCAAATGAAAAGCCATGATTTTGCACACAACCATCCAGTCACTTCCATATCTTTGACTCCTAGACTGAACTAATGCTGTCAGTGCTAGCTTCTATTCATTTTTGGGAAAAATTTTGTTGATATTTGCTTTTATGAAACTAAAAGTTGTTAGAAATTTGTCTCATTTCAATAGCATTGCTCTTCCTTGGAAGTTCCTTGGAACACTGTAAACATTATCTTGTTAAAGAGAAGTAGAATGACTCATATTTGTTCATGTCGCATGGCCAGGTCCTTTCATGAAAGTAATTTGAAAACTCTTTCAACTGAATAACGCTAATAGACTCATGAATGTGCAGGGTAAATGGACAAGTTTTCCTAAAGCTTGGAAGGAGCTGAAGGGTGGCTGAGGCAGCTCAGACTTACACTCGGGAGTTATCCACAAGGTCAGCTAGGCTGGGCTGGAACAAGCTGTCTTGAAAGAACACATCACTGAGACCAGGGGTTCACTATTGCAGGCTCTGGATCAAACTGCTAGGGTTAACGCATCTAAAAGATGTATGCCCACTCTCCCTCAGTTTTTGCTATGTCACCACAGGTGTAACCCATGCTGGAAAATTGAATTCCAGAATCCTATTATAAAATTCTATGTGAATCTATATGGTTGTGCTGCTGTGCTGTATTGAATTTAAATTATAATTTTTACTTACTCGGGAAATCAGCTGGACAGATTTCTTCAAGCATCCCTCTGATATCATGGGATGAAGACAGTCAGCAAAAAGAAAATCCATCAGGTTCCAAATCCATTTTTAAACCATATTCTTTCCATATTCTTAGTATTTGGACCTGAAGTATTGAGTAGAGGCCTTAATGTATGTATATCCTACAAACACATCTGTAAGTACAGCCCGTTTGACACAAAGCAGTATAAAGGCAACAAAATTGTTAGCAGGAACAGTAATTCCTCAGTAAAGTCCTAATGTCTGGGTCGTGAAACCTTTATTCGTGTAGCAGCATGGTGTGAAAGAGAGCACAGAAAGCCACTGGTTCCATTGCACTGCCTCAGAGCCGAGTCACTATGCCTGGAATAAATATTTTTTTTAATCTAAATACTTCTGAAGATCATAACCAGTATAGTTTCAGAAGTAAATAGCGTTCAAGCATCATGCTTTAATGCTTTGAATTTCACAAAAGATTACAGCAGATAAAGGGAACTGTAGTCATTTAGAATAATCCTCACCATATATAAACTGGCATAAATCCACTGATCTTAGCAGCTGTACATCACAATCTACCAGAGGATGCTTTGACCTGACAAAGAAAGAAAAAGAAATGCAAAATCTGAATACTTGCAAGCAACAGCTGGCATAGGCCCAGACAAATAAAAATATAATTTTCAGATCATTACATTGGCTTCTCATCACTGAAAGGATAAAAGCAAATGGCTAACTATTCCTTGAATAAATATTCATACCCAAGATGGTGCAAAACAGCATGCAAAATGTATGGGAAGCTGCGCACAAAGCTCAGCTTCTAGATCAAAAATCAGGGAAAAATTCCAGGTTGCTTAATATGCAGAGCGCTGTAGAAACGTACAGCAATGAAAAGTTAGGATTATTTAAGAAATTTAATTATGTGATGAAATCCCTAGCGAAATGTCGTAAAAAGTGATAAAGTCGCTAAATCACATAATTTTTAAAGTTAAAAAAAAAAGAAGAATTCTGCCATAATCTTTGTCAGCAGAGAAAAATGAACCTTTTGGAGATACTTTGCAACTGCTTCTTATTTTACAAGGTGTTTTCTTTTTAAATGCCATTTTTCTGTCTGTTGTTTCTGTTACCCTCAGCCTCAGCCTGAGGTCCCACTCTGAGACAACGTAGGAGGCACATAGGAGACTTTCAGGCGGCTTCATCAGCTAGTTAAAACTTTATTTATTTATTTTAATTTGGTGTGTGTGAAACAGATTTTGTCATCCTTGCCCCACTGACAGGCTGCCACACTAATCCAGTTTCTAATATGCAACTGTAGGAAGTCAGAGGCTTGACTGCCTGAAATGGGGCAAAGCTTAGACAATTGCCAGGCTGCAGTTGCTGACAGGGACAGAAATGGGCAGTGACTTTTCTTAGGGGAAAGAAACGAGCTACAGCGAACCTGCACCTCCCTTCTGCCTTGACTGAAGCTTGTTCCAAAGGCCTTGACATTTGGCCCTGTTAGCTAAAGAACGAAAGCAACATTAGTGATAAAGACCACTGCCAAAAGAAAGACCTCCATTTCCAATTCTGTTTGCATGGCTAGAAATTATTATCTATTATTTACGGTTCAGTGTGCATATATATATATATATATTTATATATATACACAGCTTTGGGAGGCTGAGTTTGCTAGCAAGGAAGGGAGTCAAAAAAAAAAGACCAAATCATTGAAATGAACGTGGCTGAAAGTGGCTTTGGTTGGTTAGAATCACTGCAGCACTTAAGAAAGGCAATATATTCAATGTGCAAGACCAAAATTCAAACAAGTTAGGAATATGAACCTGGATTTCTAGTTCTCATAGGACTTAAAAACTGGGGTTCTGCCGGTTTCCCACAAACAAACAGCTCTGTTAGCTAAGAAGTAACTCCCACTATGCAGGGCCTTACTGGATGAATATCTGTACAAAAACCTTAGTAGATTTTTGTGATTTTCAGCCCACAACATTTGCGATGAGAGCGTATATCTATCGGAGATCTTGCACATTTATTTTTGAAAGGCATATAGTTATCTTCTGTAACCTCCATCTAGCAACTATCAGTAGCAGTTATCATCTTCAAAATAAGTGATTTTGGAAAAAAGCTCTTTCGGTAAATTACTATGACCGTAATACAAAATTATTTATCATTCCATTAACATTTTTAGTTGACAGTACGCCAACAGGCAATATTAAAACATTACGTTTATTTAATTTATTTTGACTTTTTTTTTTACATCTCAGAGGCTAGAAGTATACTGCTATCTTCTATATTGATGTAGAACTGCAGTGTTGGAGCCTGAACATTATATATTCTACTACATATATACTTTCCTTTTTTTCACTTATAGGAGATAGTAAATGCAGCATTAAGACAGGCCTTTGCACCTATTTGACCTCGGCTAGGAAGCACTGAAAATCACATACCATGTTTCTAAAAGCAGGTTGTCTGAATTTGTTTACTAATGATACTGAGGACAAAGATCCTGTGTTTATCTCTGATACAGTGTGTTCCTGATCCAAGTGTAAGGGTGACAGTTACAGCATGTGGCCTCCTCTTCAGCAAAAAGCATATAGCCGAAATGAAAGTGTCTTGATTGTGCAACCACCAATAGTGAATTTTCCTGAAAGAAAAATCTTTTTTGAATTACAGTTTTGCTTGAAATATAGTACTTGGTTGTACCGACTCGCATGAACAAAACACAGAATGGTGTTCTTCCATCATAATCCGACGCAGAGCAGTGGGGCATGTTTGAGGATCTATGAAATAACTTAATGTCACAGGTGTCTATCCACTGTACCCAAAATAACATCATATCTCTGCGAACTTTATAAACTGAATCCTAACCAGTGTTTTGTAGTAGTCTAATCTGCGTCTACAGGCTAAGAAAAAGAAACTGCAAGCTTAGAAAATATCTTCCTTCCTAACTGACTCTTCATCACATTTCATGCTAAAATGCATCACTACTTTTGGAGAATATTTAGGAATATTTGAAAAATTCAGAGCTTTTATCATCCCCCAAAATGGCCTATATTCATACTGGCACCAGCATAGTGCTTTGTACAAATCGTGATTCTTCTTCCACAGTTAAAACAGAGGGAAGTGGGTTATCCGACTTACAAAGTGTGCCAGGTTTTCCGGAGAAAGCTGGTAGGAGAGCTATATTCTTGTAGCCACCCTTCTGGGTGCTGACAGCTTGTCTCAGGGTGCGGCTAGGCACACTGCCTCAGATCGACAGCGCTTTGCCAATAGCTGTTTATACTAGTGATGTATTTTATAGCTTAGATACTGTAATAGTGCACAGTTACCAGCTCAGGAGAATATAGCAGGTCAGGAACAACACTACCCTTGTTGGTCTGCCTTGCAGGTGTGAGCGCTGTGGGTGTCCTGTTGGTGTCAGGCAGAAGAGAACAGGAGGATGCACGTAAAATTGACATTGGCATAGTAAAGTGATTCTTGACGCTTTGGAAATCTGTAGTGCAACTTAACAAACATTCTGTTAACACCCATTTAAAGGGCAATGAATTCTCAACTTTAGGGATATAATCACAAGGTTATTTGCCTTGGAATACATAAATACACAGCAGATTTACTCATTTAGGGTTTTGGTTCATTTAACAGATTAGGCAGTAGTTCAGTAATTGTATTGTGTGCTTTGCTACATGGGGCTCCAGTTATATAAAAATTTAATTGTTTTTATTTCATATTTGTTTAAGAAACTTTTGTAGTGGGAACATAACTTTAATAATCTAGAAAACTGTCTGTGTAACAAACATTTCTTAACTAATTAGGTCTCCTCTATATTGCTGACATGTTTACACATGAAAAGTGACTGCACACCATAAAAATCTCTGATACCCTCTCAGTCTCTGTGACTGAGAGCTAAATTCAACCTTGTCATTGAAACTACCCTGTATAGACTGATGCTGAAGAGCAAATTAATCACTCGCTTCCTCAGTCAAATAGATTTTCTCTTGGAGGGGCGTAGCCCATGATGGCAACCAAGCCAGAGCTTGTGGCCAGAATGAGAAAATGTGCTCTCAAGAGCATTGCAAATGTCTCTCCACTGAGCAATCAGGCATCTTTCTTCCTTTTGGAAACTGTCGGTGAGACTCATACTGGTACATCGCTTCCAGGGATCAGGCTTAACCACATGCTGTTATGAACAAAGCACAGATCGTTCAAAAGGGAAGAAAGGAAGGGAGGTAAAGGACACAAAGCACGAGGAATAGTAACACAGAAGAGAAGTGAAGTTTGATAAAAGGAATGGGAAATGGGTAGGAGTGCTTACGGCATGGGGACAAAATGGAGAATACAGTGTCAGCTGGCAGTCATGTCATGAGTTTATTCTTAAGGTTGTGGAGCTGGTACTGTTTTGTTTTTCTCCACTCCCTGCACGTAAATGTGTAAAGCTGTAGTGCAGTGTCTCTGGTGTGACTTGACTGCAATGCAGAGCTGTGTCACCCCACAGGGAGGCTGAGGAAAAGGCTGTATCACTGATGACTGGTGGTTGCCCATACCCAAGGGAGATGTGGCCAGGATGGTGAGCCTGCCCAGTGTCTGGGAACAGGCACAAGTCCCCTCTCTGACCTCTGCAGGGCACTACATGCCTGGTTCATGCCCTGGGGAGTGTGACTTACAGCACTGTTTCCAGGAGGCAAGAGCAATGCTCTAGGGAGATTCCATTCATATTTTTATCTCTTTCTTTCCCTCTTCCCCCTCATCTCAACCTATTGTAAAATAAATGACCTAAGAGAAGAAAGAACCCTAAGTGCCATTATTTTAAGTGCAAGGGATTTGTGCAAGCTGGTTTATTCATGTTTTAGATCCCGGATGTGATGATGGTGGGATATTGAAGATATTGCAGGATGAAGGTTATTTTCTGTGAGGGACATAGAAAATCAGGTGGATGAGATTTTATATGGGAAGTCTTCTGATGGTCTGCATTTCACTGCATGTCTGTGTGTGTATGTGTATATGAATAAATTGTACCTAAATGAAAAACTTTAAAAAAATATTATTTTGGTTGTGTCAATCATTTCAGAGTTGAAAGCTTCTCCTAAAAATCTGCATTTGTGTATGCAGCCATGTATAGCAAGTAAAATGTACATTCAGAGAACAAATTATATTCCTGTGTGTAGATGGAGCATTAACCCTAAAACTAGTTAGCTGGACAATAAAATATGGCAATAGTGGATTTCATTGTCTCAAAATGGAGTTACCTTGTTAAATCATTTCATCCTGGTCTACCTGCAGGCTTCATAAATTGGCAAAAAAAAAATAATGCTTTTGGTTAAACAGCGTATGTAGCTGTCCTGCCTAGTAATGCACTTTTGCTCAGTCAGTATGCAACCACGTCCTACTGAGCATTTCTGTTTTGCAGGACCCATCTTAGCTGTCTTGGGCAGAAGCAGTTTTTGCTGTTGGAACAGAGAAGAGGAAAAGAGCATATTTTGAATGTGGGCAGACTCCTGCTGAAAAGATTATTTGACGGCTTTATCCTTCTGTAGCCCATGGAAACTGGAGGCATCTTTAAGACTTTTTTGTTTTTTCAGTTACAGTCCATGATACGTTAGAGAACTAACTGCTTAGTGTTCAAACAATATGAAGAATCTGTTACCTTAAACAGAGGAGGCAAAATGAAATCTCATGCAGAAAGAGAAAACTGAGGAAATGAGAGGTCTAATGCCTTTCCTAAGGTTACGCAGCTTCTAGTACTACTGCGTAACCTTAAATGTGGTAGCAGCCACATTTCCTGTATCTTTTAAATCTCACAATAATATCTTAGTGTCCAGGGCCAATCCTGCCGGCTGTTACTGTCATGATGTACTATTTGCTTGTATGGCAGGCAATTCTAGCCTTGTATTCAGTCCTGTCCCATCCTGATTCAGTCATCCCTTGAAATTACAGCTGTGGATGAAGCTGATAAAACAACCTTAGAGTTACTCCCTGCATTTTAATAATAATAACAACAAGAAAATTTTGCTTTGTTTGCAAAATTGAAGTCAATGGAAAATTCCACAGCTAGGAATAAAGTAGACCATCAATTACCATTGTGAAAAAGATTTAAGGAGAATACAGCTGGGCATTATGCTAGTTACAGATGCAATGTATATGATTTTTCATCAAAATTAAAGTGCAAGGTCAGAGATAAGACTGATGTTTCCTTTTTATAACTAGAATATTCTTAATTGGTCATTTACAGGACAGTATTTTGCTCAGGGTTCAGCTACTTTCTCTCTCTTTCCCTGAGATGCTGTAAGCACCGTGTCTATTCCCCTATCCATAATGAAAATGAATTACTTTCTGAGAGAGTAAGTGGAACTAATACAGAGGCCTGTAGAAAGCCCTTGCCACCACAGCTGAAGAAAAATATTTTAGCAGGAGTTCAGGTCTACAAAAGAAAACTCTCTCCAGGGGTTCTTGCTTTATTCACAGCTTGAGTGACCTAAAAATAACATATTCCTGCATAGAATCACAGCTATATTATTCCCTATGCAGTTTTACCAGCATTTCAATCTAAATTAAAGAAACCATTCTAAGTTCAATTTTCTGAATCTGTTTTCCAGCTCATCTTTACATCTTCTCTGACGTCTGCATTATAATCTACCTGCATTTTTTTCTGTTTAGTTAAGGAAATACTGCTTTATTTCCCATGGCTGTCTTGATAAAAAATATCAGCATTTTCCCTGGTTGCCAAATCAGACAGACAGTCTTCCACACACACCCTCTCCTGTAGTTCTGTTTCCAGAAATCATAAGATTTGTCTAGGATACAGATAAAAGTTCAGTATTTTCCTCATCTCTGAGAAATAATGGGAGACAGTAGCTTGAAACTTATCAAGAGTATTTCACAAAGGATGACTGGGGTTTATTATAGCATAGACTAGGTTTTTTTTCTGACCAGATAGATTTTCTTCTATTTTTATTCTTAGAATTGTTTCACTTACTGAAAAGAACACAGCAAATGATACTGTGCACCCCTTTGTTAAAGGTCAAAATTATTTTATAGTATATTAGTCTCATGTAGATTTTTGTGCTAGTCAATTCTTTCTGGTTTATTTACTGCTACAATGATAATGATAGGTAGAAGGCAGTATGTGTTTGTGAATTAATGCTCACTGGATTGTTTTTGACAACCTAGCCTCTTGTATCCAGTTTGAATTGTATAATGCTCATCAGTCAGTGTCAGGAACTGTATGTGTGGTGGCAGCATCTTCTGGAACGTTAGTTGCCATATTTAGTTGCTGAACAGTGTATGAAGTCATCCTCTGTTAGGCAATGGCAAGGCTGCATCATTAGGTTGCAATAATGTCACTTGTACTAAGGTGTTGCCTATAAAAGGTTCTTATCAGCATGTGACTGGAGAGGAGAGGTGCCATGCTGGACCTTGTTCTCACCAACATGGAGGAATGTGAAGCTCAAGGGCAGCCTTGGCTGCAGTGACCATGGGGGCCATGCAGGGAGATGGGGGATCAAGGATTCAAGATCCTTAGGGTAGCAAGGAGGGTGGACAGTAGGTTCGCAACCTTTGACTTCAGGAGAGCAGACTTTGGCCTCTTCAGGGATCTGCTTGGCTAAATTCCTGGAGGTAAGAGGGTCCCAAGCAAGCTGGTTAATATTCAAGGATCACCTCCTCCAAATTCAGGAGTAAAGCTTCCCAACAAAGGGGAAGTCGGACAAAAAAGTCAGGAGGCCTGAATGGATGAACCAGGAGCTCCTGGAGAAACTCAAACGCAAGAAGCAAACCTACACAGAGCGGAAGCAAGGACAGGTAGCCTGGGAGGAGTACAGAAAAAATTGTCCAAGCAGCCAGGGATCAGGTTAGGAAAGCTAAAGCCCTGATAGAATTAAATCTGGCCAGGGATGTCAAGGGCAACAGGAAAAGCTTCTATAGGTATGTCAGTGATAAAAAGACGATTAAGGGAAATGTGAGCTCTCTCCAGATGGAAATGAGAGACCCAGTCACCCAGGATATGGAGAAGGCTGAAGTACCTGACAACTTTTTTGCCTTAGTCTTCACTGGTGAGGGCTGTAACCACACCACCCAAATCATGGAAGGCAAAGGCAGGGACTGGGAGAATGAGGAACCATTGCTGGAGGGAAGGGATGACATCCAGAGGGACCTGGACAGGCTCGAGAGGTGGGCCCATGCAAACTTCATGAAGTTCAACAAGGCCAAGTGCAAGGTCCCGCACACAGATTGGGACAATCACAAGCACAAATACAGGCTGGGTGGAGAATGGATTGAGAGCAGCCCTGAGGAGAAGGACTTGGGGGTGTATGTCGATGAGAAGCTCGACATGAGCTGGCAAGGCATGCTGGCAGCCCAGAAAGCCAGCCGTATCCTGGGCTGCATCAAAAGAAGTGCAACCAGCAGGTTTGAGTGAGGTGATTCTGCCCCTCTGAGGGGCCCCTCTGAGACCCCACTTGAGTACTGCAACCAGCTCTGGGGCCCCTAGCATAAGAAGGACATGGATCTGTTTGAACAATTCTGGAGGAAGGCTACAAAGATGATCAGAGTGCTCAAGTACCTCTCCAATGAGGACAGGCTGAGAGAGTTGAGGTTGTTCAGCCTGGAGAAAAGAAGGCTCCAGCAAGACCTTAGAGCAGCCTCCCAGTACTTAAAGGAGGCCTACAGGAAAGAAGAGGAGGGACTTTTTTTCAGGGCGATGTAGTGATACGATGAGGTGTAATGATTTTAAACTGAAAGAGGTGTAGATTTAGGTTAGACATCAGGAAGAAGTTTTTCACTATGAGGGTGGTGAGACACTGGAACAGGTTGCCCAGAGAAGTTGTGGATTCCCCATCCCTAGAAGTGTTCAAGGCCAGGTTGGATGGTAGTGGAAGGTTGGTGGAAGTGGAAGGTGCCCTGGACATTGTAGGGGACACCTGCAATGTGTGATCTTTGTGGTCACTTCCAAGCCAAATAAGTCTGTGATTCTTTGATTCTAACTAGTGAAAAATATATTTTTTTCAGAAGCCCAGAGTTAAACAGCAATGAGTAAGAACTTCTAAAGTTTCTGCAGTGCTCACAGTTTTTCTCTCAATGCTTTTAGAGCATGTGTGTTTACTTCCTCTGAAAAGAGCTTGTGGGAGCTTAAAGAAGACCCCTGAAGAGGAAAAGTATAGCCTTCCCACCAAGATAGAAAAAAATTCATCAGTTTCTGTCAAAATGCAAACCATGCTTGTACAGAAGAAATAGAGACACGTTTGGGCAAGACTGGTGGGGAAAGTGTGGACCTTTTATCAGGTTCTGTACAGTAATTGCTGTCTGAAGGAGTTGCCAAATATAAGAAAATGCTCCAACTTGGAGCATATAGTGTATTTATAGCTGTTTACGTACTATAAACTTTGTATACTATATCAACTTGCTTTGCCTTCATAGTACTTTCATTCCTATCTCCAGCGTTGCAAAATGCTTCTTTTTTCCCCCCCCCCCCGCCAAAACCAGCTACTTCTTGCACCAGAGTGAGATATCAATTACCAGGAAAAAACCCACAGCGCAATAGCTAATAATGTCGATGTTTAAATAATCATCACTAAGCATGTGCATTAATTCCTCATGGAGACAAATGAAATACATTGCCCCATTTCCTGCTAGTGTTCCACATTCATCCCTTATTTGGTCTTATTTGCAATCTGAATTGCTGCAATTAGGATGGGGAGAGAGAGAGAGACAGAGAGAATGAAGATAAGACTGGAAACTGGAACAGTAATTTCTTCTAAAATGCCTGTATAGCACGTATTAAGTGTATCAAAATTCAGCCTATTATAAAGCTGCAACATGAGCTGAGACCCTGTATGGCCGTGATGCCATTCAGCTTGACATTTCTAGCTCTGCCTGGAGTTGGGATTAATTTGTGACTTGGCGTTGGTGTGGGTTAAAGGAGAGGAAGAGCAGTTACAAAAAAAAGGAAGAGGGAGATTGCAGGCAGTTACACCACATCAAACTGATCAGCTTTTTCTTCAGGTGCTAAACATGCAGAAATTTGCCAGAGACAACTCATTGTACTGTTGTATGTGGAAATAAGGAAGATATTACATGGCTTGTCAGAGGCAGACTTTCAGTCTTGTGAAATTCTTTCTACCAACCTCTATCTAATTTACATTACTCTGTATCATACTGTATATCATGACTCCAGAGGACAGAGTTGCATTTTTTCCTCTTTGAAACAAGAATTCACAAGCACCTTCATCATATCCCTGTTGTTTATTTAACTTACTGTACTTACAGTGTTTCCTTTGCTGGTTGTTTCTTGAGGCAATATCCCTAACTTCTGTCTCAGCAGTCTATAAGAATTTCTGCATGCTACTAAAGAAATTGAGCTCATCTCTTCTAGCCTCTTTCCCCATAATCAGTTATTTTCTAATGGTATGTTTTTTTTCCTGAGCAGGTTAGTAGCTTATTCCACAGGTTGTCTTTGAACAGTTTAGCTTCATCTGAAAGCACTATAAAAACAACTGCTACCAAAAGCAACCACATCCCCTTACCCTTTCATAAACTTCTCCTTGGAAGCTGACTCATTTTTCTTCTCCTGTTCTCAAACATTTTAATATCTATCCTGAACACGTACTTTTTGGACTGCTTTACGAGGACAGACATTGGATTTGAAGAAGGCTAGTGACTAGATAAAGACAATCTGAATCCTTGAAAGCGGTTGCTGTATTTTATGTAGGATGTTATAACCAGGCACAGAAGCTGGAGACAGATTGTAGAAATCTCGTGCAAACCTGAGAAACATAGGAATTTATTTGTAGATGCTAGTAAGAATTGTTTCATGAAAGTCACACAGTGGCTTATAAGACTGTATTACTAAATGGTAATGTAATTCAATATTTCCTGTATTTTGAGACATGGTTTACAGGGAATATGCTATGTGATACAGAAACAAATACTAGATCTCAGCTTTCTAATATGCAGAAAGAAAATCTGGCATATATTAGAAATAATATACCAAGATGCAGCAAAACCACCAGAGATGTAGAACTTACACATTAAATTAGTTGATTGCAATATGAGAAGATATTATGTTACCAAAACCACTTCATACAAGTCCAATTTCAAGACATAAAGATGATGACTGACAAGGAATTTAACAGGACATCTTCGAGAATGTCACTCTGCTTTAGAAAAAAATAATATAACACAAATATTCCACTTTTTCCTTCTCTGTGGCAGAGCAACCCCAGAAACTTGTAAGATATCAAGCTCCCAAGAGACACAAAACAGCTGATGAGAGGAAAAGAAAGCATGTCCTTTCTGAGGGCATAAGCAAAAGACTTAAAAATCAGAAAATAACATATTAAATATCAACTGCAATTAAACACAAAAAAGTTTTGAAGTTAATTTGTAGCTGTGCTCACTGAGAAGACTTAGGGATTCAGCGACTTTCCAGCAGTTTTCTGTTGAAAACTCATACATGCTTATTTTAGTCCAAAAGAAGCCTCCAAAGAGAGAAAAGAAACATTTGGTCCAGTTCACTCCATTTTAAAGACAGAGAATGAAGAAAATGAGCCTGTTTCACAAACATGTGAGTCAGTGAAAATGTAATGTCTAAAGCAGCTTGATCCTCTTGTTCTCTCAGTGTGTGTCCTCCTGGGCATGCCATCTATATATTAACTTTTTCGTATCTTGGTGTTTGTGTCATTTAAGCTCAAAGAAAATTGCTGTTATTTAGCTAATAAAAACATTACAAAATGAGGTGCTCTGATTTTTATGACTACCTCTTAAGACGTTTCAATTCTTATCTAGAAATAAAGGGTAAGTTCTGATATTTCTTTCCTTCATTCTTTCAATGCTCTGGTTACAATCACTGTGATTTTCTTTGCAGGACAATCAAGAAGTCTGCAGGTCAAGCACAGCAACACAAATTCCTCTTAAAAAAACACAGACATCAGTCTGAATCTCTTCTCTCTATCCCCTGTATAATCAAAAGGGCATGAAGAACAAGCAGGACTAGATTTATCCAAGTTATTAATGATGCTATTGTTTTGTCTGCCCTGCCTCCTGGTGCAATACGTGTACCTGATTACGTGTCAGCAGAGCAGCTGTGCAGCCTCTCCCATCTGCGTGAAACAACCCTGCATGACAAATACATAATACGTTGTTGTACCTTTTTTTTAAAAAAAAAATTAACTTCAAACCTGATATTCCTTTTAAAAAAATTCCTTGATTTACACATAAAACTAAAGCAATAGTTTTTAAGAAGCAAGGTTTTGAGGCGTTGCCTGTTGCAATTTTCAGATACTCTCAAAATACTTCAAAATGGATGTCTGAGGCTTACACAGCTGTGAAATCAATGTGCAGGAGAAGAGCTATCAATTCCTTCTGTGGAGCAAGGTATTTTGCATGCATCTATTTGTACGTGAGGCTGCCTGCTTTTTACCTTGGGCTGGCGTGAGAACAAGCAGTGCACAGCACATGTACCTCTGTATTAATGACATGACCTTTGCTAACTTTTGAAATGTTATCCTGGAAAGATTTAATCAAAGGATTAAAGAAACCACTGGGCCGCTTCAAATGGAAACCAGACAGTTTATAAGCAGGAGATACTGTAACAGGGGCAGTATTGTTAAACACTTACTTGGTGTCTCTCTTTACAGAGAAACACAGAGATCAGTTCAAGCCAGAGATCAGTTTATAAGTAATGACAGAGAATGAACGAGATCATGTACAGATTAGAGAATTGCTTCTTAAAACTTAAATCCCCTTAATGCAGACAAAGCATGCTGCACTGATGGCATGAATCTCTAAGTCGTAGAGGTTACAAGGAAATACACAAAAGCAGTAGCTGACTTTTCTCTTGCTTTGGGTTTGGAAAGTAGAGGAACAGATCTCGATATTTCAATTGTTTGAAAAGAAAGCAAAACATAACAATAAGAATTAACTTAAGAATGTTTTGTTTCATTTTGGGGGAGTCCTGGGTACTGTCCTAAGGAAACCAAAGAAGGGACAGGAGGTAAGAAGGGGAAACAACTATCAAAAATCATGGAGAGAAGTTTAACTTAAAAATCTGCTACACGACTTTGAATGTAATGAAGTACCTGCCAAGTATTTGAACATCAATGAGCACGATAGACTGCAGACAAACAAAAGCAAATCTGACTATTCAAATTCCCTACTTACTCTGTGAAAGTCGATGTCCACCCTCCGTACGGCATCACTGTGTGTCCGTTACCTGACGTGCCAGCTGCCGGCCCTTTTTTGAGAGGTCATCCTGGTACCTGTCATACGAGATCAAGTGTTTACGGCATTAGGCTGGCAGTGATGGAGAGGAAGTCTCTGGCAGGCAGGATAATCAGCTATTAACATTTTCAAAAATTGATTACAGTGCAAAATTAAGGATCCTAGTGCTAACCTCCTCTGCATCAGGCAGGAGGAGATATTTGGATCTGTGGGTGAAGAAGGCTGGTGCAGGCATAGGCCTCATCTCCCTGCAATCACAACAGATTTGCAGCAGGTCTGATGGTCCAACTGGAGGTGTGGTGCAAAGCAGAGATCTAACCAGCCCATCTATTTTAAAGGCATTTGGAGACACAGGTGAATGAGTCATGAGGGAAAGCACATTTCTCACTAAATGACCAGATTTTGCATGTGTGCAGTTATACCTGCTGTTATTATGTTCTCATTTTAATTTTATTGTCACAATTGCATTCTCAATGTTTTGTTGTGATGCCTTGATGCTTTTCTGAAATTGAGGGGGAAATGACTCAGGAGTGCTATGAAAATATGAGTTGGTTTGTTTCTATCCAGTACTTGATTCACTTCCAGGCTGTTCTGTTCAGAACAGCAGGAGGAAAAGCAATGGTCCAATTAATAATTTTTCAAAACTTGCAATTTATACAATACAGGTAGTTTTTTCTGAAGCCATGATAATACCAGGAGAAATTACAAGAGAGCTGGGAAGCTGTTCTGCATAAACCAGAAGCAAATAGATTTTATTTAAGATAACATCAGTATACAAGGACATTAAGAACTCAGTGATAAGTATGAACCTACCACAGTCAATGGAAGTGGAGCATTTCACCCACCTCCTGAATTTCTTTGGTTTAGGCAATCCAGGGAAATATCTAAGGGCTGTATTTCTGGGCTGATGAAAGATGACTGTTCTGGTCTGAGCAACACAGGATTCATTTCTCTTTCAGTAATTTTACTTTGCAGTAAGGTCTCTTCTAGTGCCAGGGAAAATTGCATTCTTAGAAGACTCTAGTGTCTGAATTTGTGAAAATATCTACTTTATAGCCAGCTACAGCCTGTGGATTTCAAGATCTCAGTGTTTTTGAGCTAGCCAGGTGCAGGAATGAGGAGGAGTGAGACCTGGGCACTTGAGGCAAGCTGGCCAACAGGATTACTTCATACCATGAAGATCACATTCAATATAAATTAGAAAGTTTGCTGAGAATTTTTTTTC
>VXAK01016460.1:23731-37987 GCA_013399435.1 Arenaria interpres
ATTGAAAATTAAAAATAAATTCTTCCTATATTTAGAACTCAATGCAGATATTTTCAGGCCCCTATCCAGCAAATTGGTTGTTACATGAAATTTAAAGGCAAATTCAATGCCTAAGTGTTTTGCAGGTCCATGTCTGTAGAATTTATCATTTTAATAAAATCTGTAATCTCATTACTTTAAATGCACTTGAATGCAGATATAGCACACTTCATACATATTTTTGACATCCATATCTTGTTTAGCATCAGAGTGGCTCTACTTCATAACCTGTATGTGTTGCAGTAGATGCCTGATCTGGTAAGAATACAAATATTACTTAGATAAGGACAATTCTGTCCTTGCTTACAACTGTGTAGCTCTAAAGTGTTTTTGTTAACTTTGATAGTGTTCAAATGCTAATTTCAAAATATTTTTCTTAGCACAGCTGCTGTCTCAACAAATACAGTAGCATGACTGGTTTGTGTATAAAAGCTCCCACAATGAAAGAGCAAAAAAATTAACAATGTAAAAAAGGGCTGAGCAAGATTTTCAGACATCAGTTCTGGGCTTGATTTAATGAATTTCAGTGAAATAGATGGGTCCAGAAGCCTAGCATATTCATTGGAACATCCCTGGAGTGTAATGCTAGACAGAATACATAAATGGTTCTCTTCTACACTCTCCTAGCTTCCATCAGAAATACATGCCTGGAGCACACCAAGCTCCTATAAAGGGTGTATTTGTGTAAGTGCTCTTCCAGCTCTGGCTGCTCTGAGTCTTGCCCTGGCTAGCATTTTTTTTCATAGTGTAAATTAAACTTCAAATAAGGCAGATGTATGCATACACTCAATATTTGAAATATCTTTGTCCCTATGCCCTGCTCAAGAGAGTTGGGTCAGCCTGGGGAATCTACTTATTTCCCTAATATATCATGTGCCTGAAGCTTGATAAATGGGTAACTAGAGGTATGATAGATAAAAGCATGTGGTACTTCACGCAGAACTAAAACCTAAAATGTTGGCTGAATTGCTTTGAAATTCTGTATTTCTATCCACAATGTTTATGCTTTAACACAGTACTGTCATAAGGAGAAAGACAAAATCCACACTAAACAAGCCAAATATGTAGCACATATCCACGCTGAGCAGCAAAGTGCCTACTGACACAATATTCAGTTTGCACAGCTAACTGTATCACAGAGAGCAAATAAGAAACATATGCATTTTCCTGGAGCTCCTGTCTGAAACTCCATCCAGAAGAGAAAGCCTTAAAGTAAATAAGCAAAGACAAATTAAACAGAAGAAGAAAAATAAATGTTTCTTTGGCTTTGAAACCAAATTCATGCAGAAGCCAAGAACAGCTTGAGAACCAATTTCATGCTAATAGGCAAATGCTAGTAAAGTATGATGCTTTATAAAGGATTTTCAGTAGAGGTACTTTTATAGATTTCAATGGCTTTGTAAGGTAAGTATTACTTATCCCCATTTGACAGACAATGCAAATCAAGGTCATTAAATTGCTTGTCCCAGGACATGTGGGATTAAAATAGCATTATTGTAATCCTTTCTCTCCAAGGCTGCCATACTAGCTATCCGTATGCTCTAGCTTACGAAGTTCTGGTAAGAACTAAGATATTTTTTCTCCTGGGCATTACTGAAAATTTGATAAGTTTCTGTGTTGAATTCCCTATTTTTTGTTGAAGGCAATTCACGTCAGGAGTCTATTACCATGCCAGCTACTGCAGGCAGCTGTAAACCACCCATCTGGCATATGAGAATAATGATCCTGATACATATTCAGTGCATTTCACTGAGTCCTCTGGAAATGATATGCACTTCAGGAGTAAATTAGGAGGCAAGAGCACTCTGGGAACACAGCTATCTAAGGCGGTATCCTGCCCTAAATCTTTGCAGGAGCAGTGAAGCATAAGTAGACGGTAAACCAACCACTAGTAGCTTCTGTGTGTCTCTTCCCTCCTTTGCAAATCACCCTGCGGTGCTTCAGAGGAAGGAACAGAAAGAGCATATCTCTCATGAAGGATAGACCAGGTCCACTCTTGAAAAACCATGCAACTTGGCTTCTGTTTTGCCCAAAATGGGTGTACTTGAAAGTCTGGTTACTCCATGAAGGAACGGTTAAAAGGTTTCTGGCAGTTGCATCAGTTAAGCTGAAACTCATCCTTCCTGCCCTTTTAAAGTCAATTTTCGCACCAAAGAGGAAGTACTTTCCAGTGTGCTCTTTGGTGGCCTGAACGTTAAGCACCTGTTGAAATGCAGATGTAACTGCCAAATGCCTATTTTGCAAAGCAACCAGAAAAAATGTTATGCAACCAGAAGCTTTCTGGAAAAATGGTGAAGCTGTTGTGAGGTAAACCCTGATACTCTGAAGCCACAGAATGGATTGCACACCAGAAACCTGTGAAAAATAATTCATTCCTTCTCATGCAGTTCTTGATTAATGTCCATAATTGTCCATTAGCCTACCATTGCACTACTGACTTTCTCAAGGGCTCTTGACTCAGAGATACAGCAGATGGCAAGAAGATGCCCACCTGCTCTGTGGAATCAGTTAGAAACATAATATGTTGCTTCTATAAGGACTCCCTTTCAAACAGATAGAAGTAATTAATAGTCATTTGTCAAACCTTTTTGAGTGCCTGCCTCTACATCTTTTAGTGGATGAAAATTATTGCCATACAAATTATTTCCTTCCTTTCTATGTTAAGAATGCAACAAGCAAGGTGATCAAAGAACAAGAATACTTCTGGACTAATGTCATAGCTTCAGAGTGGGTGTTTGATTCATAAACCTCATTTTATGTGTTAAGCAAAGGCATTCATCATAATTGCTACAGTTGTTTGCTGGGAAGGCATTCTGAAGTTCAGAATAATCTTCCTTGCAGAGTATCAAAAGTGGCCCTAGCAGATAATTAATCATATTTTTTTTCCTCAAAGATATGAATATTTAAAATGCTAATGTTGATTATACTAAATAATTTTTGAAAATAGCCCAGAACAGAAAAAGATGGTTCATTTAACAGGAATGAGTTTGCACTTGAATTACTGAAAATGTCAGAAATATAAGAATTAGATTCTTTTTGGTATATTCACTTTGATGTCTTCACTGACCAGATTTACTTATGTATATGGAAAAATGGTGGAAAACAAAAGAGATACTCTTATTTAAAGTGGGGGGACCACAGCTATTTGGCACTTACATGGATCTTTCTTCTCTTTGAAGAGTGGGAGAGCTCTTAGAATCATCAAATCACAGAATATCCTGAGTTGGAAGGGTCCCACAAAGATCACAGAGTCCGGCTCCTGACTCCACACAAGGAAACCTAGAAGTTAAACCATGTGTTGTATGAGTGCTTCTTGAACACTAACAAGCTTGGGGCCATGGCCATTTCCCTAGGGAGCTTGATGGAGTGCTTGACCACCCTCTGAGTAAATAAATTTTTCCTAATATCCAATCTGAACTTGCCCTTGTGCATCTTTAAGTCATTCCCTTGTGTCCTGTCACCAGACATCAGAGAGAAAAGATCAGTATCTCTCTCCACTCCCCCTCATGAGGACCTTGTGGATAGCAACAAGGTCACCCCTCGGTCTCCTCTTCTCTAAGCTAAACAAATCTAGTATCCTCGGCAGCTCCTCCTAAGTCATGCCCTCTAGTCCTTTCATCATCTTTGTTGTCCTCCTTTGGAGACTTTCTAATATTTTTATATCCTACTTATATTGTAGAGCCAAAAACTGCACACAGTGTGGCCACAACTTAAGGTGAGGCCACACCAACAGTGGGTGTAGTGGGTCAGTCACTTCTGACTCGTTAACTATCCTGGGCTTAATGCACCCTAGGATATGGTTGGCCCTTCTGTAGAAACATGTTTTTTACCACTTGTTTCAACTTACCTCAGGAATTGCTGATACTCTTTGGGGAATAAATCAAAATTAGGATAAGATGTGACACCAGAAGGTGCCACAGTGGTTATGCTCTACTTCTGTTCCTGCAACTGTTGTCCTTCACATAAGTTCAGAGGTCAGTCTGAAAATATCATTCATTTACAAATCAGATATGAAGTACTTCAGGCCAAACTTTTTGGAGTGTCCAGTGGTAAAGGAGTGTAAAGCTGTCAGGGACCTGCTTCAGTGATTCTCTGATCAGTGTCATCCTTCAGAATAAATCTAAGCTTTGCAGGAGCCCAGAGACTGCTGTGAATGCATGACTGGTGGGTTGCTCAGGGTTGTCACCTGAGAGGTAGAAAAATGTAGGATTTGGCAAAGTTACCCTGTTACATCCTAGCCCAGGTGACTTAACTTGAACATGGTGTTAAATTTACAGCTAGCTCCCGTACTATCAGATAAACCTACTTTAGAAACTTTCTGCCGTTTTTCCTGTCTCTATTAGGAGGAATTAAGAGGAGGGACTTCTGGAGCTAGAAATCAAACTCTGTTTTTTGGGGTTCCTTGTACAATTTTCCAGGTTGCTCATGAATGTACTTTCCCCTCTACCTCTACCCATTAACAGCATCTCCCATCACCAGAGTGTTGATGCCAGATTGCTAGGCAGAGAAATATATGCTTATATTTGGTCCTTTTCCATTACTCATGGTGGTGGAGAGTGAGGGGTTGAGAAAGGTGAATAGAACAGGTAACTTCATTTTCTTCAGAGGTCAAGCACAATATTTTTCTGTGACATTACTAATGGCAGGACTGTCTGAGACCTACTTTAAGTAGGCATACAGTGGAAATCCTCTAAGACACTCTCTAAGTCTAATTTATGTAAGGTTAACCACAACTTTACATCTAGTGGTCTGGGAAAAGGCAGCTAAGGTCTCCTGGCAATGATAAGCATCCCTGAGACAGGACTTTGTATAAAAAATTATCCCCACATTGTGAAGGAATTTCTACTCAACCAGTTTGAAGACCAACCTTTCCACAGATTGGGCTGTGTTGCGCTATTCTGGGACAGAAAAGGGAAATTTACAATATCTTTCAATAATATAGAGCCAAATTTTGCGTATATATGTCTCACCTTCCACTGTTTCAGGAACCTAATTAATTCTGTGGAACTTTGTGAACTGATATGTAAACTGCTATCATTACAACAGCCTTTTAAGGAAATTCTAGTTTATAAAATTTAGTATAATAGTTAATATAATAATCCTATTAATTAGTTTAATTTAATGACTTATCATGAGCAATTTCTCATTTGATTTGTTGAGAATTTACTGTGTTTTATATAACTGCTTATATATGTAGTTTAGCTAATAAACTAATGAAATCTGTAAATATGTAAACATGTTTGGGCTAATTGGGCTCAGTATGAAAGGCTACTCTATACTGGCAGTCTGTAGGTCTGTTTCTATACATGTTCCTCTGAGTGGTCCCAATCTAGAACGTTATTAGCTGTTGAATACACAGTTCAACACTTTCGAGCCTCTGGGTGCCTGCCCTTTAAAAGCTGATCATTTTTCCCTAGTAATTTGTATTCTCCAAACATTTCTAAGGCCTTTTAAAACTTTCTAGTGCTCTCTCTGTAGTTCTGTCCTATAAACATGATCTGGTCCTATTGGATTTCTTCAGTCACATCCTAAAAGTGGCCCTACTAGTTTAGTGGAAGTTAATCTTACTTACTGAGGTGAGCTCATTTGCCTGCTTTTCTTTGGGAGTTAATTTATTCATTAGAAATACAGGACATCCACTTAAGAAGGTAGAAGCTGTTACAGAAGTAACATTGGATTATGGCTTGGATACCTTATTAAAATTCAGTGAAATGATCTGCTGAAAGCAAAATATTGGAACAATATTGCTTCAAACTTGAAATAGCCTCAGTGGTCCTGTGGCCCAAAATAATGTGTTTATCTATTACACGCAGAGTAAAGCTTAGCTCTGCTAATGGTGCCATGAAAAGAAAATCCTGCTAAAATTAAACAATCAAAGAAGATAGGTGAGGTGTGACTTTATGTAGTAAACAGTGATTGAGGAAAGAAGAGACTACAGCAGGACTCCGCATGAAACAAATTAATTCATGCTGGAGTTTCATGCTCCTGAAGAAATTAAATTGCCTGCTTCCTAATCAGCACAGCTCCCTGCCATGTCAATTCTTTACTTCATATTTCTCTGCCATATTTGCCATAATTTGTTCTCTACAAAAGTCTCTTAATTTATGCTTTTACTATATTTTAAATACTTTTATTTTCCAATTATTCTACAAGAGTGTGGTTTTTTATATTACTTCGAGGAAATCACCATACAGCTATGGCCATTCCCTTTTTTGCTGCTGAAAATATAACTTGCCCTTGGCCCCTGTTTTCTTTATTTCTTCTTTCTTTTCTTTCTGTAAAAGTGAGGTATGAGCCTTTGGCTCTACTGCACATATGAAATGCAATAATACTTCATATCTTTTGTAGGATAAATGTGTCGAGTATACTGCACCCTACTTAAAGAGTAAAGGAATACCACCAACATTTAAACTAGATATAGAACTAAAATTCAACAAAGACAGAATTTCAAGAGCAAAGACACAAATAGGTAATGAGCTAATCCAAAATACTAATTCTAAACACTCATTGTTTTTGAGTAAGTTTGGAAGTGAAAAATTAGTTCCAGATCTTAAATTATGAGCTCATTAATACACAATTATTGTGACTGGGGTCATGGAGTATTATTTTCTCTTATCCAGCTGAGTCTTTAAATCTGGCAGCATGAGTGTCATCCATTCTTCTCAAATGGTCGCAGCGACTGCAGAGAAAATGTAAATACCCATTATGAGCTGTAAAAGGAGGCTGGGATAAATCAGGGGATTTTGTAAATGGCATCAGTATTAGACCATAAGCTAAAATACAAGCTTTATACTACACACAGTTCTTTCAGATTGCTTTGTTATTAGGTATTCTTAAAATTAACCTGTTACACATGCACTCCATTTCCTTGCATAAATTGTTATGATAATTATTTTTTATTCATAATCTGAAACTTCTGTTAAACAAGGCAATATTTTGGCTGACTGGTGCATAGAAAGAAAATTAGGTGGTTTTGCCAGAACCTCATTTCCCAGAATCAGGCCCTGATTCATGAAAGCACTTAGGCAAATGACTAAATATAAACCTGTGCTTCGGTTTGTGCTTTTTTTGATTAGGGATCAACTTAAGCACGCACTTAATGTGTTTTGCTGAGCTGGGGCCAAAGTTCTGCCCATGAACTTTAACCTCCGTGCTGTTCTGAGGGCAGGAATACAACCCACAAGCAGCAGAACTGGCATTTATTGTGAGGTTTCCATTATTTCAAATGGATGTCATTTTTAGTTGATACCTTGTGAGAAGAGCTCATCAGATTTATGTCTCTGAATACGAACCCTAGCATGATCTGGCCCTGAGCCCAGACACTAAGCTTCAGCTTAAAACTTGATTCAGATCTGACTCTGAACACCTTGTCATCTCCTTGTTGATAATACAGTATGGAAAGTGAATTACCTTGTAGCCTGGAGAGGTGGTTCATCGATACAAGGCTGACATATGTTGTGGAGTATCACTGGAATGTCTGACATGGAAAAAAGAGGAATTGTTCCTTGGGATATCCCTGCCACTACATTTCTTTTAGCATTTTGTATCTCTGTTCTAAGGCTTAACATTGTCCTTGTGGCATGCATCTGAAAAGACTTAAAATCACTAGTAAAATTCTGATTCCAGTGTCTAGCTGTAGCTGAAGTTTCTAGAGATCTATTCAAAATAATGTTAATGTACATAACTTGCTAAAGGCTGCCATAGTGTTTGCAGTTTGTTTTCAAATTAATCACCTCGAGCCTTCTTTTCAGGTAAGCTATTTTAAATTTTTTTTCCTTAGCTAGCAGAATTTCCTTCCCCACATCTTTCTTTTTCTGCAGAAGAATAGATGAAAAAATTGCGTTCTAGCCCCTGCTTTCTACTTCATTCTTCTTTCGACAAGTTAACATGTGGACAGCTTCAAATCACTGCATTCCCATTACTCATGACATGCTGAGGATAACTTCAGCTAATGTCTCCTTCTATTCTGTCAAGTAAAAATCCAAGAAGGCCAGATGATAAAATTGGTATTCAACACAGTCACGATGAATTGACAGTGATTATGGAAACCTTCTACTCTCAGTTCTGTTTCCAAAGACACACAGCTCTTTCATTCACTTACCGTTGCACATTCAAAACTTGTGTTTTTGTAGCGCGTGGACGAAATTCCTGACTATATCTTTAAAACACAGATCCTGCAAATTCTATGAGAAAGACCTTTAAGTGTTTGAGGGTGCTATCTCACCTATTAGCTGAAGTGGTAGAAGCCTTGATTCATGTTAAATGTGCTTGTGATGAGCCCTGCGCCAAAAGACATTTTTGGCTATATTAGCTACCTTCTTCTCTCATGAGTCAGCCCAATGCTCTCCTCTGGAACAGTGCCTTTATACAAACTAATTAAAATTTCCACATTTGTTATGCCAGCGAGATTTATAATGCTAAGTAACTATAGCAGAGAACTTCAAGATCTATACATGAAATCCTGCCTTTCTGTGGCAAAATAATAGATGTTGTTTTAGCTTACTTTGGCACTGTTTTTCTGTCTGCTGTGTTGTACATGCATGCATGCCCAAGCAGAGGAACACAGTGGAAGAACGTATATTGTCAGGTGCATATTGGATAAGTCAGGAATTTTATGAGGTTGGCTAGCATTGCTTACTCGTTTAATTTAACAGTCTGGTGACCTGTTCACACCATTTATTTCAGGTTTAGCACCCTATCATAATTTATTTATACAAGAAGAAAAACACACATTAAAAAAGAAAACCAGAGTGCCCCCAAATGTTTCACAATGAGCCAAGTTTGAAAAATGACAAGAGCATGCTCAGTTTCTACATTATTTACAAAGGTTTAGACCAAGAGTATGAGCATTAAATTCTGCATGGTTCCCCATAATAAATGCTCATTTCACCAAGTATAAAGGAATACATGTTCCATCTCAATAATCCAAAAATGCAATTGAACATTATCATACCATCAGTCTCTGCAGCTTAGACAGCAGCATCTTGATTTGACTTCCAAAAAACATTGCTCAGAAATACTTTGATTTATTCTGTGACAGCAATATATGCCACTAGTGTTTTTTTACAATATGCTAGAAAAATATGTGTGCCAGCTGCAGAGATTCGAAGTGCCTCGGATGCACTACATACAGCCTTAGGAAAAGCAGGGGAGGGAGTATCATTCTTGGGTTAATTGCAAGCTTTCTGGCTGATTAAGAAACATTATTATCCAAGGCATTTTTTCTCAGTCATGGGTCAAAGTGCAATGCTGCGTATAGAAAGACACAACTACAAAGGTATTTTAGTATAAGGATCACAAAATTTGACACTGGATTTTTTATGCCATCTTCCATGTCTTAATAAGAGAATTTCTGAAGGCCACCAGTCTCAGATATCTCTATAGCTGTCTGCAGCATTGGCAGGATGGCATCAGGCAAAAGTGTAAAACAGAGAATAACGACATTTGATTTTATATAAAAATTGAATTGTTTCCCCCAAAATCTACATAACTGTAGGTTACATTTGAATTTGTGAAAATATCTCATTTTCAGTAAAACTATCTATCTGCTCAAAAACAATAAAAAAGATAATAAAGAGATAATAGCTTCATGTTTTCTATCTCCACTGTAGTGTTTTTCACTATTTGCTTTTTATTTCATTGAAAGCACTTTTACTTTTGAAAATTTGCTCTTGTACCAAGGGACATTGCAATAACGTGTTATGTCCCTGAAGTGGCTGCATTTCAGCAGAGAGTAAGCAATCCCTGAATAATGCACATTACTTTCGGTCATAGGAAAGATAAAAAATAGGCAATGCTGTTATTACTTGTGCTTTGACGCAGGCCTACCCTGAGTGATATGCTTTTGTTGCTATAAAGTAGATCTCCAGAAATCTGTACTCAGAAAATGCTTTTTTTTATTTTGTTATGTACGTGCTCGTTCTTGAGCTAGAATGAATCACCAAAGCTGATGTTTTGTTTCTTAGTCATCTGATGGATTCATTTCTTTGTTATGCAGAAGAAAATATGGAAGTTTTCCAGAAAACCAAAAGAAAATATATATTCAATTTTAAAATAATTGTGTTAATTTTACAATGTCTTGACATCATGGATTTGGGCTGGTTTATGTTGAGGAATCTTAAAAATCTAACTCCAAAAAGAAAGAATTTTATCAATGTATACTTTGCTGGTTTACTCAGCAGTTCTGGAAAATTGCACTGGCTTTGGAACAGGAAATAGTTGAAAAGTTTAGTGATTAAGTTAGCCAGAAGGCGTCAAAAATCTCTTGAAGTCTTTAAGGTTAATGCACTTACTGTAAGAGAGGATTCCTATAAGAGCCTTGAGAATTTACAGCAAGAATGGCTGATGGATGTTTAGTTTTTGAGATGCAACTTTTATTACTACATTACACAACCCATCTTTTTATCTTAATTAAAAGTCATTCCTGCTGTTCTTTGTGTGCCATCTAATGTTATTATGAGATATTTCAAGCCATAAGTGACTGCCATGGCAAATGGCAGTCTCATTCGCAATCTGAAAGTAAAGGAAGAATATATATGTTAATTTATTGGCTTAGCAAACAAATTTTTTAAGACACAAGAATGCGGGAGCTTGCTAGGGAAAATTGAATCCACTGCGCTATTAAGAGAGATACAGCAATATTTTTAATGTAATTAAAAATTGAAAAGCATTGTGAGGTTAGATTTTTGGCACAGTAAACGCTGAATGAAATTTCAGGCATGACCCATATGAAAACAAGAGTTCATGTTTGTGAGTTGTTATACCTTTGATGAGTGGTCTAGAAAAGGAGTAGTTGGACTGATAATTTTTGCTGAGGTCTTGGGGAAAATTTGAAACGTTAATGAAAAAAATGTATTTAAATATAAGTAGAAAATTTGTGTAAAATTCAGAGAACAAGCCTGCTTTTCAGAAAGTAACAGTGCTGTTTATCAACTGTACATTTTGCTCGGGAATGGCAGGCTATGCTCATCGCTACTGTCATGGCCCTGAAGGTACTGGCAGCCCTGACTGTCCCTACCCATACCTCTGGGGCTCTCCTCACTTGCCCACAGCCCAGAACCCCTCTCAGCCCACCTGGTCTGTCAGTCCCTGCCCCAGCAATGCCACAACAGGGACCTTCTCCAGCTCCTCACAGCCCTGCCCTGATGGTCCATGGCTCCCACCAAGCCAAGCCCATGCATGGGCTCACGTCCTGGCCCAGCCTTGGTGTATCCTCAGGGAGGTGCTTGATGCCCTGGGCTGGGGCTGACCTTGTGCCCCTATCTGCCCTGCTCCTGGCTGGGGTAGTGGCATGGGCCTGGGCTGCCAGGGGAGTCCCTGGCTCTCCTGTCCTCTTGAGTAACCACCCGTCCATGCAGTGTCCTGACAGGTCGAAACAGATATATTGACAGGGTCTATAATTTAATCAATCTTTAATTTTAGTGAAAAAATGAGAGTAATCTGATAACATTAAGTTGGAACATTCCGTGTTGTCACTTTCCTCTCTGCAGCAGATCAGAGGTGATGAAGACAGGTCCTTATCTTCTGTAGACTCTGCCTACCTAAGGCTTCTCAACAGTGCAAGCAAGTTCTGTGCTGGAGACAGGGCAGAAGGGACAGAGCTCGTCTACAGTTACCATGGAAAGAAGACAGTAGTCAAAATAGGAGTAACTTGCAAGCTTATTTTCACTGTTGTTCCTGAAGTAGTTTCTAGAGCTCAATCAGAGTATCTGTTTCCAAGAAGGGATGCTCTGCTTCCCCTTTCATATTCCCACAGGGGTACCCTACTAGTTGTGATGTCTCCTTCAGCAGGAGCACTGTAGGACACCAGATGTTTTTCTACTCTGGCCAATCAGCTGCCTTACTTTGCTTCTGCCCAGAGCTTCCCTGTTTTGCTGGTAAAACATTCCCATTTTCCTGTCATTTCAGTACTTTCCCAAAAGGTCATCACAAACACATGTGGGCAGCTCCCTTCAAGTTCTGTTTGCTGAAAAGCCCTCAAAAGAGGTAGTTGGATACCAGCCCATCCTTGCTCCATAACTAGGGATGAATTACTGAAAAAAAACCCACCCATATTGTATCAGCAGTAGCATGGCAAGACAGCACAGATGGCCTTTCCTCAAAGACCTTACTCACACTATCTGGGGAAGAAGTCCACAAGCCAAACAAAAGTGTGGCTGACTTGTGAAAAAAGCTATGAACCCCAAGTCTCTGCTACTACTGGGGAAGTGCATTATTCTGGGTTTGTCATTGCAGTGATGTGGTGTTATTGGGCATAGCACCTGAGGTTCTTCATGGGCATTAGGAAGACACCTAAGCATGTGCTGGCATGTGCATGATTCAGCTGGATAACCTAATCCTGTAACTGTGTAATGTTTTTGCTCATGCTTCATTTCTTCCTTGTGCTGCCACAGTGTCATATTTTGGGTGGGATTCTGCCCACAAGCTCAAAAGCAGCCTCTGCTGCTGCACATACTATCAAATGGTGATTTTTCAGAGTATAAATTGTGGTAGTGGTTTCATTTTGTGCCTACATTTCCTGTATCCTTTTATTGGAAAGTTTGACTGGTAGATGGTAAAATGCTTTCCCCTCCATTTAGTTTATACCTATGACTTGAAACTTTCTGCTCAGGTACAAAAAATTATTCTGCATTTAAAATACATGAGTGTGGTTAATAGAAAAACTTCAGGTTTCCGAATGCTCTGCATATAATGAATATGCAAAACATAGCCTGCTGTATGTATAGGCTTCATTTTGTGTATGGAATTACATATAAAGCAGAGACAATTTAATCAAACATATGTGACAGATAGCTAAAGCAATTGCACTCTTAAAAAAAAAGATATCCTCAAGAGTCTTTGTTAATTAGCTACTTGATCTTTTTACTTATTGGTCTTCAGGTCACTATTTAAATCTTAGAGAAATTTAAACTGAAATAATAAACTTAGTGTCTCAATAGTTATATTCTTTATGAGCTATAATCAACCTGTCTGCATAAAATAAATAGTTCACATGTAGATCTGTTTAATGTTTCACTAGTATATCATTTTAATGCAGAATAGCTTCTTTGCAGGGAATTCAGCCTGTCACTGGATGTTTAAATTTTCAGTGTCTGTTGTCATGGCAACAGGAATTGACTCTGGTACCCACTGTGTTCAACATAAATTAATTTAAAGTCATAGGATCTTGAAACATTTTATTCTCTTAAAAAAAATGCTTGGTTTTCCTTCGATTTATCGCAGTGAAAAATAGCTATACTTGAAATAGTATTAAAAATGCATTGATTCTCAGCTAATTATTAGTTTTACTTGAAGAACTCAATAAAATTGAATGTAATAAATAATGTATGTATGGAAAATTGTTCCTCCATTTCTTGTGAAGCTATACTTTTCAAATGATATAAATGGTGCATTTTAGCCATTCTCTATTTTGAATTCTTGTGCTTTCAGGTTACAGTTTCAGTGCTTTCAAATCTGCATGTTAGACTGATCAAGTGAAATGTTAGCATTCATGATTTCCTCAAATTTCCTGGTTCTTTTGCAGTTCTGTCATGCTTCCATGAAAACTGCTAGCTTATGTCTTATGTTTAATTTTATTCTATTGTCCTTTATGAAAAAATCTGTAAAACACAACTATGTATGTATTTAAAAGAAACAGAGCGTGTCATGTGTGAGACCCCTTGGGATTCTCACAGTTCTAAAGCGGATTAGGAAGAGATATTAAATGTATGTCGTAAGAGAGGGAAGATTGTTCCAGCAGTCATAACAAAATTATTTTTACTCTTGATATTTGTAAAGTCAGTCACTCACAGCATAATCTATCCTCTTATATGTCTAACTAAAAAGACTAGCTTATGATCTACAGCATAGTGTAGGGTTCCTCAGTGCAGAAGGCTGTCAATGACTCTGTTTTGCATAACATTTTTGACATTTTAAAAAAATTCTGTGGTTTAACCTTCCTGATACATGTAGGTCTTACATATTTCATTCCTTATCATTTCTACAGTGCAGCACACTTCTCACAGGACTGACACAGAAACAGTTCTTTGAAAGAGCTATGTTTCAGTTTTATTTTATCCTGAATAGATTATTTAATGATTTTAGAATGCATGTGAACAAAATGTTATCCTTTCTGAAAACGCAGGTATCTTAAAAAATAATATTTTGAAATGAGTAAACTGAGCTTTTTTTCTAGGCAATCAAAGCTTTATTTTTTATTATTTGTTCTGGAAATCCTAA